>OX336421.1:10480429-10723447 GCA_946903255.1 Schistosoma spindalis | reverse complement strand
ACCATTGGTTTGGGGTCCGGTTAAAGCGCCGGACATTCGCTTTTCGCCTCTCATTTTTGTAAACAACACCCCCGCCACGAGAAGGCAGTGAGTAGGACTTCCCTGGCAGAGGCTGTATACGCGTGGCCGTGGAGAGTATTTCGAGAGGGAGGGCGAACCTCCCCGATCTGCCATACCAGGGCATTTGGGGGCAACTACAGATAAAACGATATCTTTCAAATTTAACATTAAAAACTTTTGAAAAGTCCCAAAACAACCCTCTCCAAATTCTTTAGAAGCTCCTAAAAACGCCAGGAAATGGATGACTGATTGATATTTGATTGATATTTGCCTATACTGTGATTATACTTAGTATTTGTTAGAAATTTCTAAAGTTCAAGGTCATGTGTCACAATAAATATCCTCAATTTTCTGTACATAAACGAACCTTGGGGTAAAGTGTTTCTTCCATATTTCTATTGGGTTTTCTCGTATTCAAGTTTTCGTGCAGATTAAGCCTGGAATTATTAGAAGAGCTTAGGAACTCAATTCCAATGTTCAGTCACACTTATCAAACACCATCCAAAATACCTAACCACTGCTACCTAATTTCCCAGATGACGTTAACTTGAGATAAGAAATTACTTTCATATGGTAAAATGAAAGTTTGTTGAAGTTTGCACGATTAACCTTACTAGTGGTTGGAGATATTAGATGACAGGATTCAAAATTGGTGAATATGGTTCCACTTGTTGCCTTACAGTGTATTCTGAGGTTTTGAAAGTATTTTACATATTTTGTTCTACAAATCGACTTTTCCTTCAATTTATATTTATTTTTTTTCCAATCTTAACTACTACTGTAGTGAACAGAACACAGGTGGGGACAATCGAATGTAATTGACACGAAATTACAGAACTTGTTAATAAAATCTAGCAACCATATAGTAAATGCTTAATTTGCAAAATGTCCATCAATTGTCCCAGGATGACTCAGACTTCATTGTTCCTGCATTTTCATACAAATTGCATTCTATTTCCATTCCTTACTATTCGATCCTCTAAGCTCTCTGCTGCCAGACATTCTGTTCACGACTAACATCATATAGTACTTATGTCTATATAAGTAGCACACACCATACTACCACTAATATTGTTATTATTTCTCATACTTTAATATTTTTATTCTGACAGTTTCATCTCGCTATGTTAATGTATGGTAATCTAAACCGGTGCACATGTTCTTTGACGCTTATAACGGACTCAAGAGAAATTTATTTAGATGACCTTAAGAAATATCATTACCTGTAATCATTAAAATGGTTCAAGCAAAACTATACATGGATTATTATAAAATATAATTTTAGGGTAATTATTTCAATATCTGATTTTTATTTTTATTATTAATAATACGATAAAGATTAAACTAACCATTTAATGCAGTACGATCAACAGTTTTAACTGGTTGAATTTTATCCAGTTGATGAAGCGATTGCGTCAAACTTGAACATTGATGAACCTCCTTTTGTTTATGACTTTAAAAATGTACAAAAATGATGAACGTTTTTAAACATTAAGTTTAAAAAAGAAAACATTATTTGCACTGTATAGTGTCCAAGTTCTAAATAATAGAATATATATATATATAAAATTTTGGTTAATGATCCTGATTTTGGTCGCAAATCATTTGTAGATCTACTTTAATAATCGGTCGGTTAAATCGTATCATTCAGCTTCGTTTTTCAACTAACATGCCACTTATTTCTTTTAAAGACTACAAATCTTGTTCCAATGTAAACTGGAGCCCATGTGCACCATTGGTTTGGGGTCCGGTTAAAGCGCCGGACATTCGCTTTTCGTCCTCTCATTTTTGTAAACAACACCCCCGCCACGAGAAGGCAGTGAGTAGGACTTCCCTGGTAGAGGCTATATACGCATGGCCATGTGAGAGCATTTCGAGAGGGAGAGCGGACTCTCCCCACTCTCGGCCGTACCAGGGCATTTGGGGGCATATATATATATATATATATATATATATATATATATATATATATATATATATATTTATTTATTTATTTATTTATTTATTTATTTATTAAACATTAGAAATATTCTGCATCATCTGTTAAAATAATTTTGTTTAATTAAAAGCGGAAAAGAATATAGAGGGATAACATAAACTAACCTGGTACAAAAATTTCCATAACATCCATCGCAGGATAACAGTACTAGTTGTCTTTCATTACATAAATGATAATCGCAGATATTATCATTAGCATCATCAGAACGAAATTGACTAGATCCGGAAGAAAGAATATTTATAGGAAGCAACAATAATAACATCAATCTAACCTTGAAGATTGATGACATTTGTAGGTTGAACTTGAAATTGGACAATTATGTGCAGTAATTGAACTATGAATTTTACTACAAAATAAACGGAAAATCATTTTTTTCTTTCAAAAATAAGAAATGAATGGAATGAGTGTTAACTAACTTCCTGTAAACTCAAAGGGATGAGCGAGTAAGTTATTACGTGTAATTTCTTTGCTAAGTATTAGACTTCGTGGTGTCGACATATATAAGTAGTATGTAACATAAGTCGAGAATGGAAGACCTGGCAGCAGAAGGTTAAGATGATCGAATCGAAGTGAAAAAAAACAGACAGTAATTTTATGGCAATGAAGTTTAAGACAACTGATGGAGGATTTGCAAATGAAGTACTGAACGTATGGTTTTCGAATTTGAAAGTACTCTGTAATTTTGTATCAAAATACGACTAGTCCTCCCCCACCTGTTAACCTGATTTTATTAATAATTGGATATGCTGTCTTAAAATTTCACCAATGTGTGCAGAGTCTGTTACTAGACGTAATAAAAAATACATAAGTGACTGATACGAACTCTTCCTTAACCGTAAATGATTATTGACTTGACTTCTTGGCATATGATCGGTTGTTATCAGGATCTGAGCTATCAACTCAACGAATTGAAGATAGCTCTCAACAACAGGTTCCAAGCCTTACAGAATCTACTGAAGGAAGAAGAAACTACTATGGACGACAACTGGAATGGTATCAAAGAAGCGTTAACTTCAACGTGTCAAGAGGCTCTTGGCTTCAAGAAGCATCATCATAAGGAATGGATCTCTATAGAAACACTGGACAGGATCAAAGAAAGGAAGAACAATACATCAATTAACAACAGCCGAACACGAGCAGAGAAAGTCCAAGCACAGACTGAGTACATGGGAGCAAACAAGCAAGTGAAGAAAAGCATTTGAGCCGACAAGCAGAAATACGTGGATGAACTAGCAACGACGGCGTAAAAAGTTGCAAGAGAAAGAAATATGAAACAACTTTATGATACAACGAAAAAACTAGCAGGGAGATATAGTAAACCAGAGAGACTGGTAAAGGACAAAGGAGGCAGGTCAATCATTGAAATCCAAAAACAGCGGAACAGATGGGCGTAGTACTTCGAGGAACTCCTGAATAGGCCGGCTCCAATGAACCTACAGGACATCGAAGCAGCACACACAGATCTTCCTATAGATGTCAATCCACCAACGACGGGAGAAATCAGAATGGCGATCAGACAAATCAAGAGCGGGAAAGCAGCAGGACCCGACAATATACCAGCTGAAGCACTGAAGTCAAATGTCGAAGTAACTACAAACATGCTTCACCTTCTACCCAAGAAGATTTAGGAGGAGAAACAAGTGCCGGTGGATAGGTAAATTTAAATATCCTGCCGAAACTGCGTTCAAAGAGTTGGGTGTTAACACCATGGAGCTTTCATTGTCCTTGTGAGCAACATTAACACTTGTTCTGCCAATGTTTGCATATTTACTTTGATTGCCTTTCACTTCAACCAGATTTTTGACCCTATATTTACTTAGGATTTCTTCTGATCGGAAAACTGGGTCTATTTCAATGCCTAATGATTGCTGACTGCACTAAGTGACAATTTTTCAAAATTTCTCCCGTTTTCTTTCCTTTGCTTCTAGCCAAAATTTTAATGTTTTCCCAGTGGTCTACATGTACTGATATATATATATATATATATATATATATATATATATATATATATATAAAGACATCGTGGCGTTTGACAGACAGGTGGTGTTTATTTACAAGGGGTTGAAGAGGGCTGGTGGTGTTTAAAGAGACAATGAAGGCTTGACGGTTAAAATGTTAAGATCAGGGAACTCAACCTCAACAAAATAATTCTTTTCTAACATCTTAAATATTTTATTTGAAGAATGTATAATAGCAGGAATCGCAAATCCTATATCAGAGTAAAACTTATAACGTTTGGAAAATTCAAAAACTATTTGAGGCAAGAGCTCCATTTGGAGTATAAGACCATAAATCACTTACCAAAAGACACGGTCACAGTGTTCACAATGAATGGGTAGAAAATCTGAAGAAGAAAAACTACGCTAGAACATTTTTTACTGAATTTATATATCATGAAACTAAATGACGATGCTTTAAACGGAAAAAGTTTACCAAGTGGTAATTTTATGATTTTTTTCGAGCACTTGAAGATAGAAAGTGACTTGGTATAAAAACTAACAACACATCACAAGTTTCAACATAACGAGAGTGCTCTAAATAGCAGAAACACTTGTTAGTATAATGGTTTGTGCCGGTTGTTGAATTTTGTGCTCTACATTACGGAATGGCCCTAGACACCGAAAATCACGAAGCACACTTTACTAAACGACTCAGATCAACAGTCATTGACTTCATGAACTGGTACTATGTTTCGGTATGGCTACCTTAGATTTTTTTGAACCAAATTCCATTTAAACTAACACTTCACGTTGGAATATACGGTAACCTGGTAAATGTAACAAGCGACTCAGATAACTCAACTGGTACAAGTTTAGTTTGACCGAATGACTCGCTTTTACTCAGAACCTTGCACATAACCTCAACACTACTTACTTAACGGATTCACAGAAGACATGTTATGCCTTGATGACATCTTTAATTAAATACGTACTTGTGCATTATTTAAACTCTAAAAGGCAATCTGAATAGTTGAGTAGAGGAGCATGATCCGTATTTTGGTAACTAACCTAATAACTCATCCACAAAACAGTTTGCAAATGTTGGGTCAGTTTCCTGTTTAAAAGATGAAATTCTGTCTGCAGACGAACCTATTGAAGCTGATGAAGATCCGTAAATAAGCAATGAACCACAAGTTAATTACATGTGATACGAGGTACCCAATAATAAATTTTTAGCATACAACAGGACCCAATCGTGAGGATAATACCTTTCACATTATCCTAATGAAGACGACCAATGCCTTTACGAAAGACTATTTAACAATTTTTTGATCAACCCAAGTTTTCATCCACCTCAATATAACTCTGTAGTAAAAAAATGAACTTATCTACCATGAAGTCAAAATATGTATACGGCTAAAAGTCTATTTACTAAGGTGCATACTACACGTTCCAGGTCACTGTCCACTTAATTTGGTTGTTGTGAGGAGTAAGATTTTTTATAGGTGAGAAATTTAAGATTATTGAAATCTTATTTTAGTTAAATTAGTGAATACTTATCAAAAATTGAGATGATTTATTCAGCTACTTTACTTCTAGATAAAAAGTAAGGAATACTTACCCAACTGTCTGCAATCCTTTTGAGAACAATGAACCCCAATATTTAGTTCAGTCATTATACCTAAAGAAAAGTATGTAATGCTAGTTATATTGGCTGTACACAAATGAACGTAAATAACTCAGTCCCCACTAAAAAAGCGACTGAAGGTACCTGAAAATGTTTGGGAAACATTTACGAAGATTTAGCAGTTAAGAGGCAATTACGAAAGCTTATTGTTCGTTTTAAGCAGGGGCTAGACGCTTTTATGCAGTACTCCAGTGTAGAGCGCACGAACACTACAAAGTTAAAAACATTTTAGTATCGACACGACTAAGGGCTCTATGTGTTGACCATAGGGTTCTAACACCTTTGGCGGCTACTGCACGGCAGTATTTTTTGAGTCTTGACCAACGATGACTCCTAAGTCATTGTGTGTCTGGACAACAGGTAGCTCAAGGCTATTCATCATCTATGAATTGAACAATATGCATCACAATACACTTTGAAGTATTTATCGGCAACTGCCAAGTTTGAGACCATTCGGATAATTTTTCCAGGTCATTTTGAAGTTCTAAGCAATCACCTTTACTTTTTATCGCTCTTCATAACTTGACATCGTCAGTATATATCAAAACGGATGATTATAGGAAGCGAGTAGGGTAGTTTACATACAAGAGAAATAACACTGAACCCGCTGTTAACTTAGTCTAAGGTCTTTTGGAACGAATTTATTGCGACATTTCTCCTTAATTTGCGAAACTTTGCGCGTAACCCCCTTTATATTCAATATATATTGTTCATCTCTTTCAATAAAAAACGAATATAGCTGACGGATTAGTACTCACCGTGCCTTTATTACTCAAATAAACGCTATCTAATTTATTTGTCCATCTTTTGTTATCGTCCGCGACATGTGACGTTCTTTTGGGCCGCTCTTCACTAGGTCAGAATTTTGGCGCGATTGTTATTTAAAAACACTTGGATTTTTGTATCGCGTCACACCATCGCTGCCACCACGTGCAGAAAAACCTTAAGTGAACTTATTTATTGTTATTATCCCAAAAGTAGTTTACACATAACACTCATTTCACAATAATTTTTATCATTTCTGTGATTTGATATACCTTATTCATAGACAGACAACTCATATTTTTTGGTCTTAATATCCTTCTGTATGTTACTAATAATTTTGGGCATTATTATGCCCTACATAATTTCTTTTACTGAGATTTACCACAAATTCAACATGAGATCAACGCTTTTTAATGAATAATGAATGTTCCGAATCCGGAATTTGTGTTTGCTTAGTGAGTAGACTATGAGTTCAAGAGACTGACTATCTTCGAAGACTCAGTTACACCGTGCTTATGCATTTTTTTAAATCTTGTATGGCCGCACGAAATTATATTAATGTATTTTCATTAGACAGTTACGAATGATCATCAGATGCCTAAAATAAAATCTGTGCGGACGATTATATTATTACCTGCGCAATCGGTAGAGCTATGATTTGTGAGCGAATCAATCAACCTTAAGATCGAAAGCCTTGGATTTAGGAGAGAAGTTCGTTCAGACACATGTGTAGTGAGTTGAAATATCTGTCTTCAATTTCAATTTTAAGATTGTATTTATCTGAGGTTCATTTTGTTTTTAACTGTTTTTTGCTTTCCATGGTAAGTATAAGTGCATTCTGTCACTTTCTGGGTCGTAGAATGTCCTATTCTTTTGTTTTTCTCTTTTTCAGGCCTTTGCACTCATGTTACTCTGCATCACCTAGTGCACAAAAAGCTTTCTGGCTAGACGTGAACCGCTGTAAATGAAATGTCTCTTATATACGGAATCTATTGGCCTTGAATTCCCAAGAAACCACTACAAATTTGTGACATAACTTAATATGCAAGCTTCCTCATGCGCTACTGTTGAAACAGTCAATATCAGATTCGGTGAGACAATGGTCTGTAGACGAGCCAATTGGATTCAAGACAGTAGGTCTTGAATATTGGGAGGAAATTCATTTGTCAGTTCTTCCAAATAGTATTTGGCTGTAGAGCTGGTGTCAGTTCTCCATGAAAACCCTTAGTCTGTTTTTCATCAATACATTCTAGCTCTAAATCACAATCTTATATCCTGGTAACTAGTACTACCGTCCAATTCACACTCTAGTGGTCATTTATGAATCATTATACAAGTCCTAGAGAACTTTGTGGACGCAGTCGAAAATGGTGTATATGGAATTTGCGATAAGCTCGTGATAATTCGAGCCAATTATACAATGTGAAAAATGAAAGATGGCCATGTAGATGTTGTAGATTGGTTGATGTTGGAGATTAACACCGTCGAAACCCGGATTAGTTGTATAAGGGTTAAACTTTAGCGTGAGATAAAAGTTTCTGCGTCCGCAGCATCTACTTTGATTTAATTTAGACTATTTCAAACAACCGCGATCTATCTTTGGTAATCAAACTCACTTCATTTCTCCGAAGCGTCAATTTCAATGCACTTAGTGACTTTAATTTAAAAATAACACATTTGAACGAATTTCCTGGATCACTTTATATTAGTTCTTATTTCTGCTACTGGCTATCTTTGCAAGAGTATCGTCAACCTAAAAACTGAAACTTCTTGCAAGAAATGGTAATGAATAAATGTTTGCCTTACTTCTGGCGAAAGTTCAACATATCTATAGGACCAGTGAAATGTCACTAAGCCCTAGCTAAATCATCCGGCAGTCGGGTTACTAAATATCGAACAAATCATTGGTCCCTGTTAAGGCCAAGGACAACCAACGCACATCAGTTAACCGTACGCCATGTACTGGCTAATGCGGTTGTCGTCACGCTTTCGCTTGTACCTTCTTTAACCAATGAAATTCCCTAATAACGTCCTTTGTATTGTACGGTCTTCAAGGCATTCATAGTACCTTGATACGACGAACGGGCAATGCACGCTGAATGATGATTTCCAGATGTGACTTCAACGTTAGCCGTTAGTCACACCATTCCCGTCTAACTCGGGTAGGTCCTTATTCATTCAACAGAGATCACCAACGTTGATGATCTGAATATCATTACCATTTGCATGAGTCTGATTTATTTCCTGAAATATAATGATTTGGTGGCCTATATATAATCAGACAAGGCAATATTAACAGCTCAGTAGGAGTTGTTATAGTTTGAAGCTGAAACACAACAATTATAACCCCAAAAAGGCTACTATTTTTACCATTAATCTATTTGTAACAGCATCTGAATAGTGAATCGCTAAGGAAGTTGAGGTGCCATGTACCGTAAAATTATGAAAACATTTTAAAATCAGATTTGAGATTGAAAAATAGCTTTGCAAATCTATTTAGAATTAAATTAGACCTTTCACTTTGCACACGGTAGAAACAAGAAAGTATCGCGAAAAGATGTTGCGATGTCACAATGTCGCTGCCGATCTTTCTTTCCAGATGTGTGCTTATTCTGGGATACATTCTGTAGGATAGAATAATGAATGATGTCCCTCGCTACATCTAAGTTTTTATCCACTGTGTGCCTCCACCCCTTTCGTGAACATTGAGCATGCTGTGGATGCTCCGTCATTGTTATGTAGTAGGGAACATTATCGTCCCTTTCAAGTATTTCACTGGTGATGGCTACGTTAAACATGACAAAACCATGGTTACTGCACCCTATTTGTGCGTAAACATGGACATCGTCAACTGGTAGTTAGTTATTTGTCAGCAAATAATCTAAGTTTGAAGGTTTCCCGTCCGTATACTATCACGTTAGGTCACCTACACTGCCAGTCAATGCTGGACTTTTAATGACTGTACTACATTGTTTGTCACACCATCTTGTAGAGGATTTATCCTGCCTGCTGAGACTGAGGGATAGATTGCTGAAGTCTCCAGTTAGTAATATTTGGTCAAACCACAAGTGCAGTAAATTTATCATTGTTCTCATTCTTTCATTTTCTGGGTCTTATAAATTCTGTGGACCGATACATTCCTCCAATCATGTACTTTGTTCCGTTCGCACAGTAGTAAAACTAGCATGTTTCTACTGCCTTGAATAACTCGCTACTATGTAGCTTTGCGTATTTGAAGCGACTGTTAATGTATATTGTTACTCCGCCTCCTGTTTTGTGTCCACTATCTCATAGGAGAATTGTCATGCCTTTCCAGCTGTTTAGTGAGATTTGTGATCTTCAGATCTGACTGAAAGCACATGTTTGTGATTTGTCTTGGTTCATGCCTAAGCAGATGGGCACTTGATGATTTGTTCTGCTCTCTGGTGCTGCTCTACAGCAGCATTTGACTTCTGAGTTATATGCAGAATTTTTTTATAAGTGAATCAGACAGCTCTTGAGAGACTAGCAGCCGTTGAATCCTTTTCCAGTATAGTGTGTCCCATTAACGGGAATGTCGTCTCTATGTTCTGCATCATAGGTTGCTGACCAAAGTCTACCGACACCAAGGTGTGTTTTATTGGGCCCTTTTTCTGTTGTATTGTTGATAAGGAATGGCTTCCACAACACTTGATGTGACTGCAGATGAAGTTTATCGAGTTGTACGGGGCCTGATGGGCCTCAGAAAAGTCCATTTGATTTCTGAAGCTCGTAGCAATCAAGCGCAGAGACTTTATGTTCATGAGGCGTGACGGAAGAAGAAGCCTGGAAACACTAATAATTGTAGTCGTGTGAAGATACGGAGAAATATCCTAGCTTTGTTCTGGTACTGCCCTATTAGTTGACGTTCACTTCGCTAGCACCAATTTGATATCATAATGCAAAACAACATAACAGACTGTGTTATCCTTTCTCAGCACTGAACAGTATTTGTCTCACCGTTCTTTGTCAAAGTCTGCACCACTTTTCAACAAGCTTTCTGTGACTCTAGAACATCGATAAAATCAGGGGAATCTGTTTGATGTCTTTGTTCCACATTTCTAACACTTTGAGAGACACGTTATTGCTATTTTCCTTCCTAACGTTTGCTCAATGCCTCTAAATATTATCAGGTATTTGGTATTATAACGATCGGTAATCTCATTGGTGTAAAAGCTAGGATTGCAGCTCCCATAATTGAGTGTTTAATTGAGCCTCTGTTTAATGATTTTGATATAATAACAATAATTTATTCTCAAATAACAGTTCGTTACATAAGGCATGCCAGTTTACAGGCAAGATCAAATTGTTACAAATGATACAATTTGCAACTGTAGTAAATTACTCAGCAAGGTTGATAATTTACAAGATATGAATGTAAATGGTTTTAGTCAGTATCATAGTTGGCGCGCTTCATTAAATTTGCATTGCGACGTGCATCTGACTCTGACGAACTGCGTTTACGTCCATATGTACAGACATATCTCACGAAAAAAACACTTTAGAGTTGGGTCATCATTGTTCTTTTTACACACTGACATAACGTACTTAGTATGCTTATACTAAAGAAATAATCATTAACCACAGAAGTCATATTACCTTATGTATTTCTTTCAGACACGTCTCAAAATTGTCCCAACTTGTAGATCTTCGAGATAACATAATATCATTGAAGATTCGTCCTATATTATGCATCATCACGATGGCATCATCGTCGTTACTTGAAGAATGGACATTATCAGACATGGTGTGGCTGAACTCAATTCAAATCTAAAAATGTCTTGATTTGACCGCCTCTGGAAAACTTCACTCATTGCCGATGTGACGCATCAATCATCTTGTGACCGTTTGAAATTCAAGTGCTGGCAACCTCCATCAGTGGACGATACGCCTGAAGCGTTGCCACATGCAACTGATGGTCGATAATAGATTCATGTGGAGTTGGGGGCTTCTAGAAATCGCAATCTTATATTGCTTTGGAATATTTGAGGCTTCAAGGATGATGCAGGACGAGGTCACCCGTTTCGTATCTCAAGGGGGCTAAAAATCGGTGCAAGAAAAACAGGACGAGAAGCAGAGAAGACAGTGTTCATGAAGAAATAGTTAAGGTATGACCACTAAGTCTCATTCTCTTTTATTAAAGTATTTATTAAGCAGGAGCATCCTAATAAGTTAAAGAAAATAAATGTAGACAAGGTATGAGTGGATAAACAACTGACAAATGGAGGTGGTTCAGAAAGGAACTGAGATTATGAGAATACGTAGTTATAAAATATAGTGCTAAAAACAGTGTTATGATACACAAATGGCAGTCTCTCTTTTTTGTCGACGCTATTGGAGCCTTTTTAACATTTTGTAGGGTCTTGAGTAGGCTTCGTTTTTTAGTGAATTGTCTAGTTTGCTTGTTATAGGATTACTGGGTAGGAAGTGAAACCAATTCTACGTTCGAAAGACGATTTAATGAAGTATTTAGTATGATAAATCAGCATCAATACCACTAGTTCGTGACATTCCACTAGACCATAAGGAGCCGTAATTTAACAAATGTTCTGCCCTACAAATATGGGTGGATTGAAGTTATCTCCCCACCATCATGTCTGCTGGTTAGTAGCGCCACCCTCCCTCCTTTTGTGATGTTAGGCTCTCTCACATTTATGGTAAGTATGCATACTGCTTTAATCAAAGCCCATGGTTAGAATAAATTGTCTCTACTAGGTCCATGTTACAAGCAAATCAGATAGTTAAAGCGTTTGTATTATGGGATAGATATCCATTTAGTATATCACACTACTATGAAGATAGCTAATAGTGAAAGCTAAAAAGAAAAACAGGTTAGATTATATGTGGTTTAAACATAGTAAGGACTAAAGCATACCAAAGGATATGAAAGAGTATAAAATTGTAAAACTTTTAGGGTAAGAAAAATAAAACATTGAGCAACTCACAGGACGTTGTGACCAGTCTTGAGCTTCGTATGATCGGCCTTAGTAGATCAGCATCCACAAGACCAGTGAGTTATCTGTCTACTTACAATAGAAAAAAAGACATGACATGTAGGAAGAATAATAAGTGTTTAACCAGTAGAGAGATTTGAGAACTGAAAGTGAGGGTTAGGAGCATAAGGTCATGATTGATAAACAATGAATAATAGGAAAGAGTAAACCATATGTATGTTGTATTCATATTAATAATAGTCGGACTCATCATATCCTTGTTCCGTCTAGATATTAAGCGGTCCATAATAAGGTGCTTCATTGGTGGGCGGGAGTTCAAGGAAAGATTGAAACTATTTAGAGTCTAGAAACAGGGTTATTATCCTTTCGAATCTGGTAAACGTGTCACAGTTGCGATAGACATTGGCAACCTGTTCCACAATAAACTATACCGTACTGTGAAAAACTTACAACGCATTTGTTCTCGGTGTTTTACGGTAAGTAGTGTATATGCGATGTTTCTTAGTCTATGGGCTGGGTCGTAAACCATAGTTGGGTAGGAGGTTAAAAATGAGAGTCTATATATCGCTTTGTAGAGAAATATTAAATTATTCTTTAGCCTACAGTGCCATAAGGGTTCTAAAGAGAGGTGCTTACATCTATCTGTGTAAACGGCATTCGAGTTACTTCCCAGCAGTTGGCGTGTGAAGCGTCTTTGAACGTCTTCTACTCTTATTTCGTCTGTGGTATTCATGTTACAGAAGATAAAAGAGCAGTATTCCAGAGAAGGTCGTACACATATTTTGTAGAGAGTAAGCTTAGCCTCTGTTGTAAAGAGTTCTACGAATGTCATCCCAGAGAATTCCACGTCGTGCATTATTTGCCGACTCTGGGACTGGTTGGAAAAAGCGGAGAGGTGGTCAGAGTATGACATGGTGTCGTGGTATGAAAGAAAGCTGCAAAGGGCTGGTTTGTGTTGTGCAACACAGTGGCTAGAGACGTTATCAGATATGGCTCAGAATAGAAGCCATTGGCGATCCTGCTGTAACCTTCTTTTACTTTCTTCATAAAAAGTGGTTGTATCTTCCTTAACTGTAAGATTTCCTCTGATTGTACCTTTTCGTCTCCTCCATTATTGTTCTATTTTTTTTATAATTCCATAAGTAACTTACCTTTTTTTCCCTTCTTAAATTCTCATTGTTTTGTGTGGCGCATATATATTTGGTGCCCCCTGTACCAATATTTATGTGTTCAAATAAATAAATAAACTGTTGTAAAGAAATTTCTCATTATGGAACCTATTTGCCGTCTACATTTAGAAATAATAGATGAGGCACGTTCTTCAAAGTTCAGACTTCTTGTGTAATTGATTCGAAGATCGTGTACTGATTTGAGTGTCTGGACTCGACTTGTATTTAAATAAATTTGCAGTTCATAGGGATGCTTTCCAAAATGCATGATCTCGCACTTGTTGAGGTTAAATGGTAATTTCCACTTTTCAGTCCAGATAGCTATGTTATTGAGGTCATTTTGGATCAAAGGTACACTTTCATTTAGGGTCTCAGACTTATAGATGTTTACTATTTTGAGATGATCAGCATATAAGTATGGTTTCCCAAATGTGTGGTGGACCAAACAATATATTAATCCAAAAGTTAATGACAGAGTTATTAACAACAAATAATAATATTTAAATATATAAGTTAAATGTCATAAACACAATAGAAATAAGGAACGTTACTTAGTTCACCAGCAGAGTGCGTGTTCCAAATTGATCTGGTATTAAATATCCACAATTAAAGATGGTTAATAATTCCAGTAAGTGTGATGGATTCCCCAATGGTATGATCCAGTAGTATATATGGTATATTCCAATTATCGTCTGTAAAGGTAAATGGTATTTAGGAAACAACCACAATAGTGTCACGCTATGTCAGTATCACAACGGAAAAAGTGATCAAGGTCATTTACTAAAACAACAGGTACAATGATTTAATAATAAATGTACATACAGTGAAAGATTGACAAGATAAATACAAATAATATTAAAAATTATTTACAAAATAAGTTTGACAGACCGATCTCCACAAATGTTATGATGTTACATATATCGTTTACATACATAAGAAACAAGAGTGAACCTAATACGATTCCCTGGATGACTCCACTAGTTATTGATCTAGGTGATGTGAGACAGACATTGTACTTTACCATCTGTTTACGTTCTGCTAAGAATGAAGCAAACCATGAGTACAGTGGGTCGTTTATTCCGAAGAACTTTAGTTTGACGAAAAGCCTTTTATGTGGGACCTTATCAAAGGCTTTCTTGAAGTCTAAGAATAGGACTGATACAAGGAGTCTGTTGTCTCTTTCCAGAGCTATATCATTCAGGTAGTCTACTAGGCATGTATCGCATGATCTTGACCTAAGAAATCCATGCTGGGAGTTCGAGATGAGATTATTAGTAAGTAGATGTTGAACTACAACCTCCTTAACTACTTTTTCCATCACTCTAGATACCATTGAAGTTATGTTTATGGGTCAATAACTGTCAACGTTTGCTTCAGGTCCTGTTTTAATTTTGTAGTTTTCCAGGCAATAGGGTAGCACGCTGTAGAGTGATATCGCAAAAAGTTTGAGAAGCAAACACACACATCATGAACTCCACGTTTTGGCATGCTAGCTGGAATACCATCTGGTCCATCAGTGTATGAATGTTTCAATGTACTAATTGCCTTAGAAATATTTTGTACATTGAAGTCTACACTAGTGATTTCACAGGGAGGTACTGGGATTGGTTCTGAATCATTTAGTGGTTTTTCGTTAGTTAGTGAGAAACAAGTGTTCACTAAATAGTTCCGTAACAAGTTTAGGATCTTCGTATACTTGTTTGTCTTTAATGAATATGCTCTCTCTCGATTTGGAACGTTTAAGTTTATTTTGAAGGAGTATGGTGAGTGCAGAGGAGTTATTGTTAAGTTCTACTGCACGTTTTTCCTGTGTGTACTTATTGCCGCTGTCCGGACAAATATTTCTGTCATCGTTACTAAAGAGGAAAAGTAATTAAAGTTGTGGAATCGTGTACAATGTCTTTGAAGACGTCTTCGTGTACCGACGGTATATAGAGATCTTTAGAGAACGTAGGTCTACAGTATTCTAAAGGTGTGATTTTGTTGATGATACTTCTGATGTTGAGATAAAATATATTGGTTAGTGTGTCGGTATTGTTTGCATTAAAGAAAGTTCCTCAATCAGTACTTCTTAGGTAATTGTGGAAGTTATTCCAATAAACCTCGCGATAGTTTCTACGAAGTGTTGCGGTTTAACGTCTACCGGTTGTGGTTTTTATATTAAGGCTGCATATGACAATGCTATGATCACTACCTGGAAACGTTCTTCCAATATACGCAGTATTGGGGGTGAGGCCACTGGTGAAGACCAAGTCCAAGATATTTTGATGTCTGGTAGGGCTATTGACATACTGAGTCCATTGTCCAAGCTCTAAACATTCTATAAATGATTCATAACGCTTCGGCGCCTTGACTGGGAACCAAGAAATTTCAGGCATGTTGAAGTCACCACAAATAAACTTGCCTGTGAATGGAAGGGATGGTACTAGTGTGAATACCTCCGATAATACTGTTATGTCATGTATTGATTCGTTAGGCTAACGGTAAACACATCCGAACAGTAAGGTAACGGAATTCGACGGCTTTAATATAATCCACAAGGGATACTTCAGTTTGTTTAGTTCAGGCATATCACATAGTAGTGAGTTTAGGCTAGAGTGAGAGTAAATAAGGCATCCTCCGCCTCGTCCTTTCAATCTATGACTTCTATATAGGAAATAGTTATCAAGAGATATACTTAGGTTGGAAATATTACTGTTAGTCCATGCTTCAGATATCATAATAAGTGATGGTTGATATATGGATACAAACATAGCTAAATCCGTCTTTTTATTGCAGATCGACCTAGCGTTGTTGAGACATATTAAACAAATGGCCTACTAGGTTAAAATGAGTGAGAGTATCTCGAATAAAGTCGTTGTAACCCTTGCGGGTGTGAAGCAGAACACTGGTGAGGACAACCGAATTGTATTTAGCTCAAATTACAGAGTTAATTGGTAAAATAGAAGAACCATATATTAAATCGTTAATTTGCAAAATATCAATTCTTCATATCAAACTGAACTGTTCTCGTTGCAAATATCAATCGATTGACTGACATTTCATTGTTCATGATTTTTCATACAAATTCCATTGTGTTGCCGCTCTTCCTCCCTTTGTTTTCCCCCGTCTTCTGCTGCCAGACATTACGTTTAAAACTCGCGTTATATGCTACTTATTATATCAATATAAGTAGCGCGCACCACACTTGGAGTGATCAGAACTCTGGTAGTTCTTGTCAGTCTGCATGTAAAAAGGCTTGTTACGCTGTAGCCCACTACCCATTTTGCAACTTAGAGGTGTTGAAAGCAAGTTATATGATATCAGCGGAAAAACCTGTTCACTGTTGTTGGGATACCTATAAAGCAGTTGGGTTCAACCTTATGTGTTCCCCTATTCGGTATCGTGAGTCTTGTCTTCCCACCCTTTTTTGTCGGAGCTGGAGTCTTTCGTTGTTTCTGTGAGATGAAGTTAGGTTTATTCGAGTCAACCTGTGAAGTATCTTAAGGGGGAATAACTTTTAGGTGTATAGGTTTAGTTGGGTGCGTGTTGTCGCACGCCTCACATCTTAGTACATTACTGAGCGAGCAGCTGGGACTAGACATATTGTTATGTTTTTTGGTGACAGTTGGGGTACGTATCTGTCTGACTTTTTTTGAAGGCGGATGACTTTTCAGTTAACGTTCAGCATACCGCATGCTCTAAGGCAAATATCCCTTAAGGGAGGTTATAAGGGAATGCATTGAAGGAGGACATCATTCTTTTCGCCACTTCTTCAGCCGCGAAATCCAAAATACACTCAGCTTTAGTGAGTTGCTCAAGATTCCTATCAGTGTCAAGGCCCCATATATGTGTGAGGGGTGCTAGTTACTCAAGTCTGCCGTTTATTTCGGCTAGAGAGTTTCGTAGTTGATGGATGTCAGTACTATATCTATCAGTATTTTCGTGTGTGTGAGACAAACGATTGGACTCTTTAGTTTTTGAAATTTTAGATTTAGGCCTTGGTAGAACGTACTGTCTGGTAGACTGTGTTGACGTTTCGATGCACGTGAGTATAGTGTCTTGTATGTCAACCAGTCTTAACGTTGGTATACTGCACGCAGAGATGGTGGGGCAGTAACATGGAGAATCGGGTGATGATAGTTACATTTGTGTACAATACGCATATTGTTCATTTGTTAAAGGTTCGACATTGTCAGGTACTGAGTCGTCAGTCATAGGGGTTACAGATTTGGACCTTTTATTTGGCTTAGAAGTTGGTGAAATTTCTCTTTTACTGAAGTTACTGACCATGATTTGAAGCTGGGTACAGAGCTCGTTAAATCAAATATAATTTCAGAGTATTAGTAGTTGTTAAGTATTAACCTGGTTAATACAAGGATCGGAGACTATGAGTATATGATAAATTTCGGATCTATTTTAGACTTAAGTCCGAAATAGGAATAATATGAGCTGGTAAGTATCCGTCAAAATTTTTTATTTTTCAAGTAAAATGTACTCGATATACAAGATAGGATGATAGTCTCCGTATACTACACCCTACAAATGAACAAGTCAAAGAATTTCAAGACTTGTACAATTGCTACCAGAAGGGTCTCATGCTTCTCTTTATCAGTCCAATTAGTGTGCCTAGTCTACATATTGGGTAAACGGAACCGCGGACAGGGTTGACTTAACATAAATCCATAGTACTATAGCAACTTATGTCGATGGGTTAAGAGTTGGCCACAGACATCTAAGTGAATGTCAGAACATTAAAGCTGAAGTACTGATTTCCTGTCTTATTTAGTATGGGGATCGTACTTCCTATTATGTTAAATTGAATTTTGTAAGGCGTTATGTGTTTGTATAGGTGACTTCGCGCTCCACACCACCTTCCAAGATTCAAAAGTAAAGATTTATTCACTACCAGTCTGCTTTCTTCTATCGACAGAACGAAGGGTATCAACAAGCACGAAACTGGTGAGCCCTATTTTGGACACAAGTTTGATTGCTGTCCTGCTCATTATTATCCTTCTACTTAATTGCAAAAGTAGACCCTCAATTATCTTTAACATAAATTTTGTATATATATATATATATATATATATATATATATTGTTCCTTATCTCAAAGTATTTGTGCTGTGGTTGTTGCTTTTCCTGTTTTTATCATATTACTGTATTGGTCATATATCACATGTCACACTCAATCCAAATTCGAAGCCTGAGGGACAAATACGACATGCCACCAGTAGAAATAAACACTAGTATGACTACGAAATTCTGACTCTTAAAACTTGATCGTAGTGACTTCGAGTTGTGGTTCGGCCAACCAGAGCGTTATTTTACGTGTCACAGTGTTAAATTTAATTGAGTTTACTATCAACATTTAGGCTCTGTCCTCCATCCTGTAGTCGCCAAACATGTCTGACTTAAATTTAAGTTTAACAGCGCAATGACTTACCGTTTTAAGACGAAAGATAATGGACCGTCTATCTTTATCAGAGATTCAAAGAATCCACAGGCTTTTCCAATGAGAAATATTTGTTAATAGACCACCATCACAGTTTTTACGCCATCTCCAAGTTTTAGTGGGCGACAACATAGTGGGTGAAACAACCGTAGAATGAGGATGGATACAGGCTCTCCCATACTACGTCCAACACTGTTAAGATTCATGAGACCCAGACACCCCTTCATCTCACTTAGTGCACGTTGCAGATAGAATAACAGAAGGAGGTTCCCCCTCCACAAAAAGAAGGACCATCAGAGGATCCAGTCATAGCAAAACTCAACGAGAGTGTTAAATGTGTCACATGGCCTGTCAACAAAATGCAGACGGATCACAGAAACAGGAGCCGGTCACCACAACGACCAAGGTCCAGCTCACGCAACAGGTCTTTAACGTCCAGACAATCCGGACAGTTCTGTCGGTACCGCTGGAAGTTTGGTGCTAAATCGGACAAGTGCAATCAACCATGCGCCTGTCCTTAACAGATTATCAAGAATATTGGAAACAAATAACCCCTTCTCAAGTCTCAACGACTGAAATGAGGTAACTAAACGATGTCTTGTTTTTACTTTAGGGACACAAATTCGGGCTTGGACTTTATGGTGAATACTGACGCTGCTCTTGGTAACATTCTTCAGAACAAAACTGAGCCGGGTTGAGAAACTTCCTCAGTTACACTTCAAGTTGTCGACAAAAATAATATCACCGTGCTTGGGCGGAAGCATTTGACGCCAGACTTGAGGTTTAGAAGGCGATTCTCCTGGGTTTTCATTGTGGCTGGTTTGGACCTAGCGATCTTGGGAATTGACCTTATAAAGAGATACGAGTTTCTAGTCGATACTAAAAAAACCACGCTAAAAACTGAAAGAAAATTCGAATTACTCAAAAGGCAAAGAAAGTCAAATCACATCTCTAAACTTGATACAAAATCCGCCAGAAGCGACGGTGAAATTCCAGAATATACTCGCGGAATTTCCATATTTAACCAAACCTAGTTCTTAACCTTCCCAAAATAAACTAAAGGTAAGTCACACAATTAAAACTGAAGGCGCACCCATGTTTGTTAAAACCGGAAGACTAGCAACTGATAGGCTTAAAATCGTTAGAGCTGAATTCGACTACTTCCTATAGCTATGTATTATTCGTCTCTCGCACGAAGGACATATGGACAAGTTGCTGGATACACGTGTAGTTGCCTGTTAGGATGTTGAAAGGCAATTTTGCAGTTTCAAGTATTTCAGGCTTTATTTTTGTGCAGTATGTAGTCACTCAACTCTACTGTTTCTTCCTACCGAGACTCTCTCTTCAATAGTCTCACATTTTACTTTTTAGTCTATTGAGTAGCATGTACAGTAAAAGCAGTATCACCAGTACATTTACTATGAGACAGGATTGCGAGTAACTTCATGACGACACCAGACAAAGAACTTTGGAGTAATCTGCACAACTTGGATCGCTCGACTCAATCGCCCAGAATGAATCTCCAACTGAGTAATCTGGATCACACCCCTATCCAGACTCCTACTCTAAGTAAGATTACTGATCAGATAAACATCAGAGAAAAGGGCATCCCAAATTACCCATGGTGCTCACCACTGAGTAGAAAAAACACACAAATAACAATGAAGTAGACCATAATTCTACAGATTTACATTCAACCTGTAACGCTAAAAACAGGCCGACAGTAGTGAGTATTAGAGATGACATGATGGAAAAATAGTCAATTTTCGATTGATTTACTCATTACGAGTTTTATTCAACATTACTTCTGTTTTGATTCAATGTAATGATTACTCAATGTAGAATTTCTTTTCTTTTCTCGTATGATATTTTATTCTGTATAATATACGATATTCTTGTATTCAGTTGACATGAACTATGCTCTATATGTGACTTGTGATAATTGAGTATTTTTCATATCTGTGATTTCATTCTAATTATTGATCAAAATGGGTGTACAACCAATATATAAATGAGTGTATTTTCGACTAAGATCGTCGTCGTCATCATAGTGTTTTGGCTAATAAAACTTCAATTATACCAGTCTTGTGTTCTTACTTTTGCGTCGTGGGAGTTGTGGAGGTCCCTTTGTTCCAAGTATAAGTGATCAGCGATTCCGACATAGCAATCAGCGACGACCAGATGCAAAAGGTAGCATTCGATTCACAGGTCATAACAAGAGGAATTAATGAAAATGGCACGGTCCGCCCATGTGCTAAACATCGTATTGCTGATTGTCATGATACGATGAGTCAGTGTAGACAGTGATGTGTCTTTCACATAAAGTCTTATAGATTTATTCATCCCATCATGATAAATTTAAAATTTTGGGATTAGATCTATGATTATGGTAACAAAAATTCGTGTACTAATATCGAACTAGATCATCATTCTACATATCCTTCGGGATGCTATTCAGCACAGGCTAAGCATACACCTGGGAAGAGTCGACCCTGTTTTAAGCAGGGCCGGAATGCTCGCCATATGCTAAACGGAGAGCCTGGCACTGTCTTAAGGTCTTCTTGAAGGATTTCGACTGCAGCTTTTCTCACACGACATAAAGAAGATGCAGTATCAAAGTCGATAGCAATAGTTAATGCTTTCAGGCCAAGCTGGCAGCACAAATGCGAGCTGACCCAAAATATCTCTACAGATTAGAGATTAAGAGAAGGCTTACAAATCGGGGACCTTCACTCTGAAAAGAACAAATGGTAAAAATCTTATTAACTTAAAGATGGTGAAGATCTATTGCCAGTTGAGCGACTTGACGATATGGCGATAACTTCCTGGTTATTGTTAAAGAGACCGAGATTCTTGAGCCCTGTAAAAGCCAGAATATGACAAAGTCCTTGCTATAGTCCTGAGGAAGAGCGAACCAATGACGGAATACTTTCCTCACCATCTACGGAACGTGAAGTTTTGAACCAAGTTAAAAAGTGTGCACGCGAGTTGGAAGGTTTCGATATGAGGAATCTCACAGGAATCAAATTTAGATCTAACCCTGTTCTTAATTTTTATTAAGGACCTGTTAGATAAAATTAATTAATCAATACTGACCTATGGAGACGACTCAAAGATCTACAGTTCCATAAAAAGCGAAAAGGATTCAGTTGAGGTTTAAAAGTGACTCTCAAAAATGGAGAAATAGTCAGTTGACAATAGAGTGAAATCCAGCCTGGTGAAATTTCATGTCATAAACATTCTACCAAATTCGACACAGAGCACTTACACCCTTCGTGGACATCCACTCCCAACTGCTTCTTCGGAACGTCATCTTGAGCTTATAGCCACGAAGAGCTTAGATATAAGCTTCAAATACATAGGAGGTGCGTTCAATGCAAACACAACGTTTCAGTTTATGCGTTGAAAACTTGGCGTAACCGCTACAGAGCTGTTCATACTGCTATTTAAACCATACGCACGGCCCTACTCTGAAGCATACTATGTTGTTGCACCCCTTCCTTTTATAGTAGACGTAAATCTCTTAGGCCAAGTACAGAGATGGGGGACTAAGTGGGTGACATGGTTTAAATATAAACCTTACGAGGACAGACTACATCACCTGGCATTATTCTCGTTAGGCTACATGTAAATATGAGGTGACCTGACAATGGCACACAACGTATTGGATACGCAAAGCTACACGAACAAGAGCGTGTTACCAGAATATCACCACCATACTATGTGAAACAACCCTCCAAAAATTGCACATCCAAGAGCAAGCAACCAGGTATGCTCCCACTTTTTTTCGTAAATATTTGTCCCTTTTCAGATGCCTATCCCAGCTGAACTGATGACGGCCCCATCAAAGGTTAGCTTTAAGAGGAGACTTGAAAAGCACATACTCACATATGAATTGCCATCTATCTTCTGAACATGTTGTGTCTGGTGCATGTCTCATAAATTACCGAGGTTGCGGTTAGCACATATTAGTAACTACTTCATATCTTTCTTATCATTTCCATTTCTCTTCTTATTCTTTCAATTCCGTCTTCTAACACATTACCAATTAATGAACTTATTGTCATTCTTAAAACAATTGTATTCTCTTATAAATTTTTTATCGTCACACTGCAACCAACCAACCGTTTGTCTGCTAATGTGAAAACTGTTGGTATCCAGTAGCCCTCATGCACTGAGAGAAACGCTTACTCCAACATAAAAATATACGAATATAAAAATAACTACCAAAGTGACTAGAATTAGTGTACTTGAATAGATGGAGCTTCACCACTTGAATATCATCAGGTATCTGGAACCGTGCAGAAACAACAAGAAACTAATACAAAGAAACCAATGTGTTCATAGATGCTCATGATTATGATATGGACTATCAACACTCAAATAAAAGTTTAATTCATAAGGACTAGTGAGATAGAATGGCTAAATTACTATCGTTGTGAGCTAACAAAAACTTAGAATCGTACCATAGCGTCAAGGTGCGAACGGAAAGAAATCAACTACAAGGTCGTCTCTTATTTACTGGATATTAAATTGTTTTGTGGTGGCAGATTTGCCTTATCAAGGTCAGTGTGTTTATTTGCTGGTCGTGGCTCTAATATAGATATAACCCACAAATGCCTAGCAGTCTGTAGAATAGTCACTTTAGGGTGTTTATATTGTAGTTACTAAGCAAGATATCATCGTGTGCATATACTTGTAGAATCTAGTGAACACTTATGATTTGCGAGACCATGACTAACCAATATCTTGTGATGACAATTCCCCATTAAGTATGTTTTAACACAGTAAACTTCTCTTTTTTGATAGAATTTGGTGGGTTTGTGCAAGATGAGTGCTGAAAAAGATGTGGATCAAACTAATACACCGGATTCTGTGAAAAACACTGTTCGAAATCATGGATATTCTCTTCGTAAGGGCGACTTCGCCCAACGGCCCATGTCCATTAGGAAGTTTCTCGAGCCTTTCGACCACAGCAGTTTAACAAATAATGAGGCTGGTGAGAAATATGCAGCTTATAAAGCAAGTTTTGCTCGCCAACAGTTGGAAGAGTTTTTCGAAAGGAACAAATCCTATGCTTGGTATGTGTTCTTATTTATGTTGCTCCACAAATTCTTTATTATCTTCATGTACAGAGCCATTTTCTTTCTGATATTGCAATTTAGACCGGAATTCGACATTCAACAATAATCAAAACCCCATCTAGGTAGTAAATTTCGGACTTGAATCCACCATGTAGTGAAACCAGATATTCTACTTTTAATTTAATACAAAAAGGTTTGTCATGGTAGATTATTACGCTGCGATAGCCTGCTAGTATTTTCCGGCTTCTAAATTGACAATTCTATCCTAATCGTGCCAAACTAACACTGGTTACTATCTGACAACTCGTAAACTATGAACGTTTCACTAAATTGCCCGAATCACTCCTCATACAACCCACGTGAAATAAACAATAGGCTATCAGGATGTTTTAAGGACCATATAAGTTGCTACTAGTGACAAGTAAATGGTAACTGACACTTTAATTGCCTTCGCAACAGTCATCTTCACTGGATTTGCGATACTATTGAAATACTTTTTGCATTACATTCTCCGTAATGTCAAAATACGTTTGATTAAATTTCATTAGTGGCATTTATTATAAACCAGCCATTCATGATGTGAATTATTAGTCCATCTTACTTTTCGGAATCAAGTTGCTTCGCTCCTTATGGCTACTTTAAGATTAGAATATTCAACTTGTTTGCTGAAGTCTGAGACTTTTGTGAGCTAACGAGATTTTCTGTGATTTCACTTCTAGGAATATGGAAAGTAAATGCATCTCACCATTCTTACCCAAAAATATATTACGTTATTACACCACTATTCATGTTCCTCTTACACTTCACTTTAATATAATTGTTTAAATTTATTCCATGTAGGTTCCGCGAGAAATATCATCCAGATTACCTCACAGAGTCATCGTCCAGCATGAAGTTGTTCCAAAGACGTTTAGAAATTTTTATGGAGTTTTATAGAAATGGTTATTTTGACAACCTACATCTAACCAGTGGTTATGAAAGTGAAATTGTCCGGCTGTTAGATATGGGTAGGTGGTGTGATATAGATGTTTTCAAGTAGAAGTTTCCTATCCAAAATTAACATACCCACCCTGTTCTAAACATTCTTTTGTGTACATGGTTTATTGTGTGTAAACTGAGGTCATATCTAAAAACGGACTGGAAAAAATTTTTATATGCCACCTCAAATCCGTTAACCAGTCGTCTGCGTATATATATGCTCAGAATAAAGTGGGTTAAAATCGCTCTAGAATGTTAGTTTTAGAACATACTAGTTGTTAGACTATTAGCGCTTATTGGTTCCTCATATACTCGTAACGTTAATCAAAATGTTTTTTTCTCTTAGTTCATTTTTCTATAACTGTTCATATTTAATATGTAGTTGCGATTAAACTGGCCGGTGGGACGGAAGAGGACTTTATTCTTTTGGACAAACTACTCGAAGATAGAATTTCTGAAAATCCCAACGTGATCATTGAGCCATCGACTTTTCAACATACAGAAAATCTTAAACCAAACGACAATATAGTTCAGTCATCAGATATTCGAGAAGGATCATTTGACAAGGAGAAATTTGATGCGAACACTACGAAAAAAGTAAGTATTATTTGTTTTAAGTTAGGCTTAATGCTGCGAATTTTAATATTTATAACTAGAGATTAATTAAAGACAACCATAAAACTCTGTTTGTCGGTGTTTACCAATACGAACTAGCCGCAGTACGCAGGGTTATTGGGTTTCGTTTTTACAAGTGTAGTTCGGATAAACATAACAGTTCAAAACTCGTACAATATTTTTAACGTCAGGTGATAATGTTTGGTATATTGATGATTAACACTGAGTTATTTCTTTTTATTCAATAAGCTTATTTTAAAAGAGTTTTTGTCATTTATTAATAGTTATCATATTTTTCGTGTTTGTTTAACAGTGTTGCTTTATACTTTACTGAGCATGAAATAAGCAAGAAGACTTATGAATTGATTTTTGTGTTTAATACCATATTATACGTAAGTATTTAGGCTTTTGATACGTACCCAGTGGTTTTCTACTTAGGGAACTGTACAGAAACAAAAATTTATCTGGATATTTTGCTGTTCTTTCTTTCAAACCTAACAACAGTATTACAGTGAAATTGAATTGCTTATGTCCTCTGTAATAATGTCGAATATTCATGTTGTTCCGTTGTACTATTTAATCTTGGAGTAATTTTAGTTTGGTTATTTATTCTCTGAAGACGTGGCTTACAGTAAATCACGAAACGTCAGAAAATCTGATTTTTCTACTCGTTGAGATGTTAAAAATATATTATTTATTTATAACAATCTACCCAATGCTCAGTTTATTCGAAATTATCGAGTTAAACCTTGATAATGATACCTACAATGTAGTCTAACGCTAATCAAGCGAGTGTTCATATACTTAGCCTTAAGGGGCGTCGAAAATATGAGGGTCAGTTATACTACTCTGTTTTGCAAACCAAAATAGGTGAGGTAGGGTTCATTTTGATGCAGGTATGTAACCTGGCGCCAACTACTCACCAGTTCACTGATAAACTCTGAAAATCGGAAATTTTTTTACTAGCATGGCTTTATGTTATAGAGGACAGAATTTTGACTGATATTTCAAGTGTTAGCCTTCAAGTATGTTCTGTAACCTTCGGATACGTTTAGACACTAAAGTGTTATGGTGTTTGCAAATTCCAGTGGTGTTTATTTTCGTCCTGTATTATGTATATGTGGATGTAACTACACATAATGTTCAATATTTTGCTGTCCTACCCGGTTTTCATTATGAATAAACTCATTTGTGGTGCCTACGCCAATAATTAGGCCTTCATTGAGATTTGTCAGTCTGAGGCACTTCCAATATTTTAGGAAAATAGATCAAATCTACGAACACTATCCTCCACAATATTGTAGTATCTTAAATTTTAATCGAATATACCTCATTATGGTATATTAAAACGTACTCTTAACAGGTTTTTAATTATGCATATTTTTATATTTTTACATTTCTTCGTAGAACCCTAAACCAGATTATTGCGATTCTTCAAAAGTCCAGAAGCGTAAAGAGATCAGAATTAAAAAACGTCAAAATAATGCAGATGAAGAGGAGGAGGGCGAAGACAGTAGTTTAAGTGATGATGAAAGTAATGATAGTGGAAGTGATAGCGTAAACAGTCATAGTAGAGATTCCAGTTCAAGTAATAATAATAGTACTAGTGGTAGTAGCAGTAGTAGCGATAGTAGTGACGACGATAATGGTAGCAGTAATAGCAGCAACAGTAGTAGTAGTACTGATGATGATAATAATAAGAAACACCAAAGGAAAGTTAGCATATCTAAAAGCAATAGCAGTGATAGCAGTGATGGTGAGACGGCTGTAAAACACAAGAAGAATCATTCTAAACTTGTTAAATATAAGAATGTCCAAGACAATTCTGGTCATAGTGGTGACCGTCATCGTCGGCGTCATCACCGTCATCATGATGATAATAATAACACTCACGATAATGTGCACAACAAAGTCAATTCCAGTTCAACTAACCATTTATATAACAATGATCATAACGACCAACAGAATAGAAATGATTGTTCAAAAGTAGTGCCTGATGAAATCAACACGATGTCTTCTACGAAATCACTTAATACGACAGGGTCAAATCAATCAAATGAAGTTTATGTACTATCAGGGTTGACAGATCCACCTTATGTTGCTGGTGGTGTTGTTATTAGTGATGATACTCATAATAATAGTATTACTAATGATGGCGAAAAATCTATGGATTTCGATAATCTAACAGTAGAGAAATCAGCAGATCCAATAAATGAAGATCAATTGAAAGAATTAATTGTCGCAAATGAACAAACTCGTCGACCCATTCATTATACAACTTTACTATTTTTTCCACATATTCCATTCAATATATTCAAGCGAGATTTAATATCTGTAAGTTTACCAGTAATAGTTACTTTTTGTATAATCCACGTGTTCTGGAATTTTTGTTTAAGTTCATTGAATAACTAGTCATAACGTCAGTTACTACAGTTTTGAAAAATATTTCTAGGTAAAACTCAGCAAATTGATTGAAATTAAAAGGGTATGAAATATTTGAAACGTCCATATTGTTGAACATATATAGAAACGCTTAAGTAACCAAAAGTTTCTTTCGTGCCACTTTTTCTTTAGACATGTGGATATATGCCTGACAAGCTTATTTTGTGTGTTATTATATTGTCTGGTTCACCACAGGCATATGTATACCTTATACTGTATATTGTAACAAAATATTTACGTTTTGATAACCGTAAATTCTTAAGATAAAGTTAGTGCTGACGATCGTCCCCTTAAGTATTTTGTTATGATATGTAGTGTCCGAGTCTGATGCTGATACACAAAACCTACGTTATGCTAGCCTCAGCAAACTACAAAGTGAGTAAACGATGACTGAAGAAAGTTCGCCGATCTAAACCAAGTCGAATGCATAACTTACGCCTGTTATTCCTTGTGGAGGAGTACAGGCCACCCATCAGCATTCTCCATCGAACTCTGTTCTGAATATTCCTTTCCAGTTGCCATTCATCCTTTTCGTATCTGCTTCCAGTCCTCTACTCAGTGTGTTCTTTGGCCTTTTTCTTCTCCATTTTCCTCCAGGATTTCAAGTCGGCACTTGCCTCGTGATGCGGTTTGGTGATTTCCGTAATGTATGTCCTATCCACCTCCACCACCTTCCTCTAATTTCCTCTTCAGCTGGAAGCTGAGTTGTTCTCTCCCACTGTAGGTTGTTGCTGATGGTATCTGGCCGACGGGTACTGAGTATTTTGTGTAGACAATTGTCTAGAAATACTTGTACTTTTTTGATGATAGATGTAGCGGTTCCCCAAGTTGCAGCTCCGTACTATAGAACTTTTTTGATTCGAGTATTGAAGATCCTGACTTTGATATTGGTTGACAGTTGTTCTGAGTTCCATATGTTCTTCAACTATAAGAATGCCGCCCTTACTTTGCCAAACTTTGCATTAACGTCTACATCGGATTTTCCTTGTTTATCGATGATTCTGTTCGGGTACGTGAAAGTTTCCACATCTTCCAGAGTTTCTTCATCAGGTGTGATTGGATTGGTGTTCTCTATGTTGTATTTGAGGATCTTGCTTTTTGCCTTGTGTATGTTTGAGGCTTACTGATGCAGAGACTGCTGTTATACTTGTTGTCTTCATCTGCATATGTTCGTGTGTATAGAATAAAATGACCAGGTCATCCGCGAAGTCCAAATCTTGTAATTGATTCCGATCTGTTCGTTGTATTCCGTGCTTCCTCTGAGTTGTTGAGGTCTTCATAATCCAGTCAACCAACAGAAGGTAAAGAAAGGGCGAGAGTGAATAGTCTTGTCTGACTCTGTTTTTCACTTGGGATGCGTCTGTCATCTGTCCTCCATGCATGACTTTGCAGTGTAGTCCGTTGTATGGATTCCGTGTGATATTGACGATTTCCTCAGGTAAGTCGTAGTGTCGAAAAAGTTTTCATAAGGTTCTCCTATCCACACTGTCGAGTGCTTTCTCATAGTCAATGAAGTTGATGTATAGTGACGAGTTCCATTCAATTGGTCGTTCAACGGTGATCCGTAGTGTCGCGATCCTTACGGAATCCAGCCTGTTGATCTCAAAGTTTACTGAATCTTCCATCCGGATAATAACGTGCTCTTGTCATTGGGAGGTTTCCGATTGGCACAACGTTCCCATCTCACCTAGCAACTTTTGATTGTTTCACTCTATCACATTCCTTGTTTTTTTTTCCTGGTTATTTTATAAGGGATCTTTAAATTACTTGGAATTAGACTACCCTAACATAAGTTTTAGAATCTAGTATGGCTTATATATAGTAACTTTGTTTTGATATTACCATTCTTCTAATCGTCAGATTGTTTTTACCAATTTTATTGTCCTATCCTGTTTTAAATTTTCTAGGTACTTTCCACTTGTCCATATTTCTTACGCTTAGCTATCTTAGATCCTGTTATCATGCCGGATACAATGTCATCAATAACAGATGATCAAATATTCGGTAGGGTGAAAAATCCTATGCCTAAAATTTTACTGAAACGCATGGGATGGGCATCGTTTACTTCACAATATATGGATGATGTTAACAATAAGTGGATTAGTATAGATTTAATCGCTATAAAAAATAAATTAATTGAATATGCGGTTGATCGTGAAGCTTCAAGTGATTTAATTGAGTGTCTACGTTTATCGCGACCGATTTCGGATCATTTAAAAGTACCACATGAAGAACGCGCTCGAAAGACTGGACATTTGTTCAATAAGTTATTAAGCGTATGTCCAACTCGTATTCGTTCAAAAGCTTTAGCACGTCGTCATTTAGTGATAGCAGCTCGTATTATTTATGATTTTGACAAGGCTAGAGGTTTGTGGTCAACAACAGATAGAGAGAATGATAACAATATGTCAGCAGATAAAGAAGGGGGGAAAGGAGAACATAGTAACTTGAGACGTCATGGAGAAGTTTCCTCTATCGTTGACGATGGTGAAGAAGAAGGTGAAGACGGTGGTGGTACTACTACTAGTGAACAAAAGGAGAACATTTACAAAGAGACGTTGACGATTAATAAATTATCTCTTCAAAATAATTTAAGTGAAAATGATATCAATCATTCAAGTAATCAAGATCGGTCAATGGATATAGACCAATCTTTTGAAAATGAAGAGACAATGGGTAAGGAATGATTTTCATTCACTTGTATACTATTTTTTATTCACTTTTATTATGTAGTAATTGGTCACGCTAATTTAGTTGCAATAATATGAAGGCTATAAATAATAATTCTAACTCGTTTATCGCCATCGCATAAAACATCCCAACGGACGTTTGACAATTTACGAAACACTATATTCATAATGACGACGATGGTGATGAAGTAAAAACATTTTGTTTATACCACCTTCGATAGTTAAATCAAAAGTGAGGTTGTTAAGAAACGTTTAAAGCAATAAGGAATTGTCCGAAAATACCGATAGACAACTTAATTTTACATATCATCGAGTTTTCATGGAAAAAATAAGTATACATTTGTCAAAAACCTTTTGGGGTACATATTTTAGAATAATTGCTTGGTTTATTCGCTTTCAATATAATGTCGGAATTCATTTATTCTTAAGGATATTTAATTATACACATTACTATTTCGAACCATATTTTACTAGTATTCCTCACTGTTCTCGTGCATCTGTTCACTTAAATTGATTTAATGTAGTTTAGTGTGATGCAGTTGTTGAATTGCCTAATGACAAATATAATCTAAACTAAAATTTGCTTGATCGTAATGTTAGGTTTTATAGATGATTGACTAAAGTCGTTATATTTCTGACAGTCAAATTTGAACAATTTATGATCTAGCAAAAATACATTTCTCTAGATTTTTGTAATTTACGTTAGTAGTTAGCATAAAAAATGGGTAAGTTCAAAAATTATGTTTACAACAAAATTAAAATGTAAACTAAGAGAAACTACTAGAAAAATATTTAGTCATGCTTTTTTAAAAGAACATAAACTGTGAATATTAATATGCTCCACTATCACAAATTATGAGCAAGTCTCTAAATACACAAAACAGTTATATGAAATCTGTATTTCCCTGCACTGTTTAGCACAATGCTTAATAACTTTGTGAACTAATACCGTGTTTTGCTTTGTCTATCTAATATTTCTTCTAACTCAAAAGGCAGTGTTTCACAGCTGTAAGGTGATTCTGAACAGACTGCTCTACCATACACTCACCTATTGATACACAGGTGGTCTAGGTTTCATCAGTGGTGATAAGATTTTAGTGATAAGTGAAGTGATCAACGTACCTATTTATCCCCTTATTATGAGACTGGACATCGATATAAACCAATCCTGAAACATTTCGGTTTCAAAAAAGCAAGCAAATCTCAAATACCATCAATAAACTGCTTTTAGTAAGTCGTTTCATTGAACAGATGTGTTAAAATCATCCTGAAGTTAGTGGAGTAATCCAAACTACATTGAATGTTTAGTTTGAGTCGGCTTCAGTTAACAGTTTGAATTTCTCTTTTTACTGTGTTTCATGTGTAACGATTCACTGAAATTCCGAAATCGTTCTGATGTACGAAATAATTATGTTGATATAAATATATGCAGAAATAAACTTGTTTAATGGTAGGCTTTCCAATAATATACTAGTCGTCACCTTCGACGCAAACGTACAAGTGTAAATTAATTATTATCCATTTTTTTAATGCTTAAATTATCAAGTGAAATATTTACTATCGTTTTAAAATTTATTTCTTCACTTCATACACTGTTTTTGTTTTACATAGAAGAACAAAACAATGATTCAGATTTGAAAGAATCATCTCATCAGAAAACACATAAGTCATCATCATTACAAGATAGTAAGAATTCTAGTGACGTATCTATGCTTTCAGATGATGAAAAACAAAGTGATTTTATTGATCCTGGTGACGACTTAATAAAGGCGGCAAATATATTAAATAATATCAAAACAATAAATCCTTTTTTGCAAGGTTTAACTGATTATCTTGTTGACGAGGGAAATGCTGAAGAAGAACTTCTTTTACTAGGTAGGTTATTTTAAAAATGTTGTCTTTTTTCCTTTTTGTATCAATAGTTCATTTTCTTTAATTTCATATGATGTAAACAACAAAGTCGATGGATGTAGGTAGAATTGTAGAAACTGACAGAACAATTATTTAAAACAGGTATGATCAGAGGAAAACTATCGAGGTAGAGTGGTTTTTATTTCCCAACTATAATAGGTTTTCAGCATTTAGGAGACTTCAATGTAGGAGGACATTTCAAAAGTGTTCCTTGAGAGACGGACATCTACTTTAAAGTCTATAATTCATCATTATCATTATTATTAGCTTTGTTTAATACTATATTTTTGGTAAAATATAGAAATGTCGGCACAAAGTAATAAATACGTTAAAATCTCAAACCACAGTCTTTGTCAATGACTTGGGAGCTTATAAATGCTTTTCAAAGTTTGAATACAATCATCATATCGTTGTTCACAGACGGTATTTGTTACAATTTATGGCCCTTCAAATATCACGTAAAAAGATTGTTAATCATAACACCGACTTATATGACGTTGTCCTTGTGCTAAACCAATGATGTGTTAGCCAGCACGAGCAGCATAGTGTCAACTCTGAGGTCTTATTGGTCCTCAAAATAGTAACTTCCCGACTAGTCCAGCCCATTCAGTCTAGAACACAATCTCAGCGTCCGCCGTGTGGATTGCTTATTTCAGACATATTTGGTTTATATACAAACAGACCAGATCGCATCACACTACAAAATGAAAAGCAATAATTATACAAGATCAAGACAAAAGTGGCTATGAGTATTGGATACTGTAACTAATAAATTAAGGATGGTATAACAGTAGCCAATAGGTCAAATTAAAGTTTATGATAAGTGGAATACGAAAATACATATAATCTAGTTACAAAATAACTATCTAATAAGGATATATATAATAATAGTCTATAAATAATCCCTAACAATTACCATTCTTTTCTTCTTCATTCGGATGTAACAGTATTTCGTGGATCCCTAAACAGGAGTGCACATAAACAATATTGAGACCATGTAAGGAAGACTCGAAAATTATCCTTGACCATGAGTAATGATAGTTTCTGTTTTAGCAACATGGACAAATATTTTTTCGATCTCAAACATCAAGTATATCTAAATGAGCTTAAGAAATTTACAAACCATATAAAAGTTCACTTGCTATTGTTTGGCTTGTATCTTCTCATTGAGGTTTAAGACTGTAATTGATCAGTCTGTTATTGGCATATGTGGGTTCGAGTCTCAGAGTCAACATCAACTTTTGTACATCCAGCTGATGAGTCCTAAATAAGACGAAACACGCGTCCTGGATTCCACTGCTAGCCACTATCTATCATTGCTCATGTAATAGTTCTTTGAGTTTTTTTAGTTTTTTTCCTACTGAAAACCAATCATTTTCATAACTAGTTTTCTGTTTGTATAAACAGTAGTTTAATTTATTCTAACTCGTTCAAGTTCCTTCTTAATTCAACCAGTTTATTATGTAATTTGTTTGTCTACAATACTTCAATTTTTCTTGTTATTTAGAATTTTTTCTTTTTATAAATTCACTTCATTTCTTTAGGCGGTATGCAGTCGATTTCATTTCAACCATCTTCAATAACAAAAGGAACATTAATTAATAATTCACAAGTTATTAGCTTACATTCAACATTACAATTACAAAAACTTGATATATCTTCTCGATTCTATGAATCAGATGATAGTGAATTATTAGTTGTATTGGATCGTTTAATTTTATATTTAAGAATAGTACATTCAGTAGATTTTTATGCACCTGCATTTTATATGAATGAAGATTTAATGCCACATCCATGTCGTCTTATACATATTCGACCTGGTTTAAATGAAATAACTAAAGCTTTAACACAAATTAAAAGTCCAGAAAAATTAATCAATTCAGAATCAGTTGATCATGTAAATATTTTATTGTATTACATTTTACTTATTCATGTTAAATTGACAAAATGTTTTTGTATAATGGTCATAGATATAGAGGAAATTATTAATAGTTGTTTTGCACTTTTTGTAGAAGCGTCTCAACTGTACACATAGATATAAACAGCGATAACCACTCGTTTAATGATCGAGTTGAATGTTGGACCACCTGATCCTTGATGGTATCGTAAAACTTATTTATTTGAACACATAGATATTGGTACAAGGAGACACCAAATATATGTGCGCCACACAAATCTCATTTGACTTGTGTGAGGGCTGTGATACTGCCCGGGTGCCCAAACCGAAGCAGGTGGTTTTCTTAGGAGGCCACACCCTGACCCTTCGACCTAGAGGTCTGATCCACAAGGCAGTGGAGCAACATTAGGAGATGCGGTCCCATGATAGCCGGTGACCAACGATTGGTTCATACGCCATTTGTTGCCTTAGGATACTGGAGCCCACGTGCACCATTGGTTTGGAATCAAGGTTTTCCAACTCTCTAGGTGGACTCTCCATGTCCACCAACCCGGTTAAAGTGCCGGACATTCGCTTTTCATCCTCTCAATTTCGTAAACAACAGTAATACCACAAGAAGGCAATGAGTAGGACTTCCGTGGCAAAGGCTATATACGCGTGATGATATGAGAGCATTTTGAGAGGGGGAGCGAACTCTCCCCACCAGGGCGTTTGGGGGCATCATCAAACTAATAATCATCATCTTATTTTCCACTGTTTAGCAATTTTAATTGTAGTCAGTTTGTTGTACATCATACAGTTCTATATGTGTCTCTGTACAGTATATTTAGTTTTTCCCCAGTGATAGTGTTAATATTCATATCCTAATCAGATTCAAATACATGAGGGGTTATTAACGTTGATTTTCATAAAGTTTCTGATTGGTATCTGCTTGTAATGAAAGCAACCTGACTTACATGAGAACGTTATCATTTTTAAGTTATTTTACAGTTTTTAAATTTCGATATAACATATTAACAATATGGAATAAGTTGGTTCTCAGATCTAATAACCGAATTCCTGATGTCAAAAAATATAATAAACATTTACTAATAATACATGACAATGCCCAAGCATCTGGTGATAAGTTGGAACGTTATGGTTATGTATCTACAACCCGGAAAAAACTTATCTGCGAGTTAGTTTTCATACGTATCTTACTATCTACTTAGTTTCGCAAAGCCAATATTTTAAAAACGAATACTAATAGCTTGGTACCTTATTTATGGTTTCGTAAGCTCTTGAGAATGAATATAGCAATTTCTTTATTCAAGAGTCATGAAACATTTGCTTTAGTCAAATTTTTAAACCATTTGGTTTTTTTCGTAACCCGATTGTCACCCCTAGTTTCAAAAAGATTCTTAACATTCTCTTACATCCTCGTAATTTTGTTGTTATATAATCTATATGTAAGTTTCGTAAGTATTTGTGTCATAGTAGAGTGTATAAACGCGCAACCGCATGACTAATTTTCCAGAAGGACAAAGCAAAAACTTCACCAATGGTTGCATCAAAGCTACTCTTGAATTTATAAACTTTCGCTCATTATAAATGGAGTCGAGTATTTTTTTCGTAATCCCGAACGTTGAGGAAATTTAAAGATTTATGTGTAATTATCAACGTCCAGTTTTTTATGTAAACTTTCTTCGAAGCATTTCTTGCGTTTCATGGAACAACCAAGTGAGGAATGTTGAAGTTGGGCATATTGTACTTGGTAAACGTAGGAAATCGGTTGATAAGACTGTAAATCATCATATAAAATGGTTAAGGCATATGTCGCTCTCCCCAACGGCTGCCGACCTCAACAAACGATGTTACTCGGTGTAGAAGTAGGCTGGAATAAAGCTAAAGGGACAAACTAAAACGCAGCCTCTGTCCACAAAGTTATTGACCGTTAACCTAAACCATATAGGTAGATGCAGACTACTTAGTTGGCCTACGTGTGATAAATGTAATCACAATGATTGAAGACGAGTGATGTAACTCCGAATCATTCGCAATGGCACAGATGCATTCACTTTTTGTTCTCTCGAACTTGAACTCCGGTATTTCTACATATTCACGTTTTTATTCTGTCTTTTCAAATCATATTCCAAAGGTTTAGTCTTTCTTTTCATCATTGTTACCACATTATTTAGATCTCGTTATTTACGTCTCATCCTGCTAGTTTAATATGGCGAATTGGCTCAACGTACTTCTGTGCCAGGCTCTATGTTGATGTCTGTCTGTCTATCAGTATACTAGGCATTCATATACTTACGAACAGAACTCATTGTATAGCATTGTTTCTCAAGTTTGATTTTATTTTTCCTTGTACTGACTAGACGCTAAAAATCCTTGATTTTTTGACTTTATTTCTGGTGGTTATGCTTACAAATGTATGTGGATATTTTATTCTTTGCTAAAATTAATTTTCAAATTTTCCAAAATGTTATTTCTCTTACACAACCTAGTTATTTGCCAGTCAAATAAAACGTTTAGTACGACTCATTACTCCGCTCACAGAAAATGATTGTAAAGGTTTGGGTTATAGAAATGCAGATGATGTTGTGGAAGAATTCATAAAATTGAATACACGTCGGAAAAAACGAAAGGCGTATGTGTAAAGCTTATACAAATATGTATTGTTATTATTAATTATTTACTATGAAGTAGGTTTTTTATTATTTGATGGGCTGAATATTCGATTGTTAAAAGAAGCTAAAGTATGCTAATGGGCAGATGTTATATAATGTGGTGCGATGTGACCGAGTGATAAATGCTCACGAGATCGAATTATTTGCTTATTCCTCTAATTGGACTGCATTCAGAAAACAAGATAAATACCCAATAGAATAGGTTTTCCTTCCTAACTAAATGTTACATCTATTGAACTCAAAAATAAACATGACAAGAGGTCATTTAATAAGTAAACGATTAGAAGATATAGTAAGTATGGGTCTATCACTCTCGATTATAATCAAAGTTTAACTATCAATCTTAATTCTTGCCATACTTCATCATCATTATGGTCAGTACATATATAGTAAAAATTTGCGACAAATAACAAAGAATATTTATTCTTTAACAGATTAAAATTGGGCTTTCAAAGTTTTATCAATGATTAGCCTTGTTATCTGGAACAAAATATCCATGAAAACTAGACAGGTATTAGTTCTTGGATCGGTTATGCATATGTGCATATATATTTAAAAGCTAATTATCAATGACAACACGCTTGTTCTTTACAAATGAAAATTAAGATATTCTCCACGAGGTTATTCCAACTGATGCCAGTTCATGACAAAAACAATTTTCAAACTACAAAATCTTTAGTAAACTACTTAAGTAATTGAAACTTATGGTCTATAATCATGGTGGAGCAATAACTTAGTGGTTTAGATGTTTGACTTTCAACCACTAAGTCGCAGAACCAAACATTGTCCCGCCTAATATAGCTTGAGCCACCAAGTAATATCACACCAAGTGTAGCTCGAAGCCAAATACAGAAATCTGCACCTCGAAAAAAATCTATGATGATAACTAGTTCTTTTCACCCAGTGTGTGTCAGAGTTTTGTAGGTCAGTTACTGTAATATTTATCTATATAATTTTTATATTATTTAAGCGATGTGATATGGGTTTGCCCATTGTCAAATAAGAAGTTTCGAGATCCAATCTACGTTAAGAAACATATTCTCAATAAACATATGGAAAAGGTTGAAGCTGCTAAGAAAGATAATGTAAGTTCCTGTCAAACTTGCACAATTCGTTTTACACTTTTTTCGTGCATATAATCTATTCGTGTTTATTAATAATTGCGCCATATTTGGTATTTCCATACAGTTAAGATTTCCCCTTTAAATTGTTCTAATGTAAGTTTTGTAGAGCGGTGGCTTACTGTTTAAAATATTTAGCATTCAACCATTAGGTCTCTGGTTCAATTCACGTTTTACCTACTTCGATTTAAGCGACAGGGCATTTATTACCAGTAGGAATAGAGCAGTTTAAATCAATGCCGAGTATAAAAACTTGCCCTTGGTAACTGAGGTATATTTAACCTATTCGAACCGATGTAAACTTAGATATTAGACTAGTACATTTGAAATGCTATACATTGGAGACATTCTTTTTACTTAGATATAATAGGCTATTACATAGCATTTATATACGTCTACAGTGACTTGACTTCGGTTTCTAACACTTTGTGTTTATTTCTACTTAGGCAAGTCTCACTTATGAGGTGGTTATATAATCACTTTTGTAGCTGCATAAAAGCCAGTAGTTTCACATTATCTTACTTTTTTAGTATTGATGGCTTCATGTTGATTTTCCGTTTTTCTATTGAAAGTCTCTTGTTCATTATTCTCTTTCTTCTATGTACCGGTAACTCGTGTTTTTTTATCAGTCGTCCATTTTCCAAGTTAATCATTGACTCGGTCCGTTTACTTGATAACTTATCACACGATATGGGTAAACCATGATAATTTCCCTGTTATCCTTCAGGCCTACTTTTTCAACAACTATCTTCTGGATCCTGCCCGACCCCAGTTGCCTCCTGAGCCAAGATCTCCTAGAAGGCGATCTCGGTCACCCTCACCATCTCGTGGAACTGCTAGAGAATCAAGTCATCTAGCTAATGAAACCAGTGAACGAGAACGTTCTAATTCTTGGGCACAAGGATCAAATAACTTCCAGTCACAAAGATGGCAGCAGTATGGACGCAATCGCAATGAAGGTGGAAATCTGGGAGGAAACTATGGACGGGATAATATACACAGTAACTTACCATTCTACCCCCGACCATATGGTCGTCAACAGTATTCGAATTTCCGAATTCCATATAGTGGTGGCAATCAACGTAATTATTATAATGGTCCACGAACTGGTGGATATAACTTTAATCGGTTAGTAAAGTTTTTTTTTGACGGTTGGTTTAGGTTTTAGCAAGTGTTACTATGCTGTAATTGGTGTGTACTGAGAAAAGTGTACATTCTGTTGTAAATTATGTAGTGAGCTATTAATTTGCGTAGAAGTTAATTAGTTAGATTTGTCGATTATACCATTGAACATCAACCCAGCGCCTCTTTGAGAGTGATATCGTGCTCACTACAAGGCCTTCAATTCAGCTCTAAGTTTATTGTCGTGGCTATCCGCTGCTGAGTCTAGCACATGTATAAGGCAGTTGCCTCTTCCCACTTGGATTTCAATGCTCCAACAAGTGGTGGCAGTTTGTGACGAGAACTAACCCTAAGCATTATTTAAGTTGAACCAAATGCAAATTTTATATTAATTATTGGATGTTGACATTTACTTAAGATTTGTGAAGCCGATAGCCGTCTACTGAACAAAATGTGTGTGGTCCATCGACCAGAGTGTAAACTAGGATAGTTTTTTTCCCTACTTAAAAACACACTTGGTGGAGCATAATTACCAACCGATGGACCACACAATATTGCTAAAACCCAACAATGAATTACAGATTGCTGCGCTTGACATTATATCACCAATCTTTCTTTGTGAAGTTTAAGTGTCTATCATACAGTTGCTTCAATATAAATGAGTAGAACGAAGTTTTAAACTGCTACTTTCTCACTGTTGAGATCTACCATTTAAAACACTGGACCAAGATTCCACAGTAGTTTAGTTACTAAGCTTGGTGTTATTGAACAAATCAAAATATGAGATCAGATAATCAAATTAAATCCTAGTTTATGTTTGTGAAGTATTTACTCAAAGATCATAAAACTTGTTTTTAGCGAATAGAAATATATATATATATATATATATTATATATATATATATATATTCAAAACTATTGTTATTATCAAAGTAAATCTCACAATCTTCTTTTAGACGTGGTTATCCAAGACGTTCGTATGTTGATCTGGATGCACCTTGAGTGAATGTCTTATTTTATTTGTATGCATTAGATAATGACAAATCTTGTTGTTTCCAGTCCGCAAATAATCTCTATGTATTTTGTATATAATTCATATCAAGGAAAACAGCAACTACACCCAACACCCATCTTTTGTACTCACAACTACACTACTACTATTCCTCGTCAAATAAATAAAATTAAAAAAATTTAAAAATACTTCTGTTTCTAATTTGAAACGTTGACTTTTCAGGTGTTACTTAATTGATTATATCGTATTATTGCGAGAGTACCAAATTCCTTAATGACTTGTTTGAATGCGTGCAAGTAACGCATATTTTATTAAGACAGCTTATTAGAAACTATCTTTGTCGTTTAAATATTTGACCTTTACTAGTTAGGCTCCACGCTCTATCCTTCTCAGTTTGAATAGCCGAGCAGTAAATAACTTTTTTACTAACACAAATTGATATTTCGGTGTTCAGTTTTGTCTGTTAAGACTGATCTCAACCTCCGATATCCTGGAGTTGTTAACATATTACCTTTTTCTAATTTCTTAAGCATGTCAATTTCATAAAAGTAGTTGTAACTTTGTCAGTCACTTGATAGAAAGTTCATACGGTTTTTCAGTCTGTTTACATCTTTGTTCGTCATTCGATCATTAGGTAAAACTCCTTAATCTGGGGTTGGAATATGTATTGATCGATTGAAGTTCGGATGTAAACTTATAAATTAAATTCAAAACAGTCTAGAAAGACGATAATTCTACTTATTTTAGTCCTTAGTGTTAAAAAATGACAGTTAGTTGAAGGAAATGTAAAATGGGAATATGAAATCCTAAATAAATAGTGAACAAATTCAGAAGATCTGGAGTTATATTTATATCATTCAGTATGCCCCTTAGGAATGGTAATTAATGACCATCTACATTTAATGATTCATTTGTTATTTTAACAGTACATTGTATCATTGAGAACAAGAACACAATACATTTGTTCTGTATATATGTTCTACATTCGTTGATTTTTATAAAAATCAAATTCCATATATAACATTCCTTGAAGCGAATGGTAAAATCACTTCATTTTTAAAATATTCTTGAACCATCACCAGTTGGAGGATGCATGAAAGATACTTAACAACCTTTCTGTTATTTAGTCCGAAAATTTGAATCAGCTTATAGTTGGATGCTCGCTGATTTCTTGATGATACTGAACTTTTTTGTCAAAATATTACTCTATTAGCTAAAATAATAACTCATTATTCGAAATTTGTTCATATTATTTCGATGTTGCTGAAAATTCTCCAACGTTTTCAATGGTCCTTTACTTTACACCAATCTTCAGTGAAAAGTAACTACAAAAAGAAATAAGTAACTAAAAGGAACTAGAAAGAATTTATTTATTTATATTTTAATCGGAATTTCCAGTACCCTATGGTCATAAAAATGACCAGTGTGTACATAAATGTCGAAGATTCCTTAAAAAAAGTTACTTTAAATAACAAGCAACATGAAAGCTAGTTAGAGTCGTTAATTAATCATTTGTCATAAACTATCAAATATGGAATGGACTTTGAAAATTATTTGATACTCGGGTGATGATTATCTATTCTCATAATATCCTAAAGAGTAGTTCGTTAAAGCAAATAATATATGAGTTTTTGCTTAAGAAACACTAGGCTTGTGAATCTTTTTTTAGTTATTAAAATTGCTTAAAGCACAGATAACATGTAATTTTATCCGTATATGTCTTTGAGCATTGCGTAATGGCTTATTCCAGTCAAACGGCCGCTCATACGATTGACCGACGCCACTATTGATATTGTTTTTATCGTTCAGTTGACAGTAATCATTGAAGTTATTTGACCTTGGTGTAGTTATTTGCAGCTGCTCATCAGTAAAATCACATTCATCCTCAATAACATTGATCAAACCCTGAATTCTTTGTCCAAATGCCGATGCTATTAATTCAGCTTTATGTTTAGCATCTGAAACGGCTTGTTCAACAGCTTTTTTGCTAAAAGTTATTTCAAAATATGGTAAAACTTTATTATGAAACTTTTACAACAAGAACAGATTCACATACAAATTGCTAAATAGCCTTTTCTTAATTTAGTAACATAAATCCTGATTTTAGGTAATAAATAATACTGACTGATAAAAGGTTGCAAGAGAACTGTAACCAGATTACTAAGTATTTGATTTTTGTGTGTATTAATTAAAACATAAGAAATCATCCAATAAGCCACTTATATGAATAATCCTGGACACACTAATGACTAGACGTGGGACAGATTTACCATAGCTCTAAAGAAAAGATGAGACCTATGGACTTACCCGAGTTTTGGTTGGGACAGTTGTTTCCCCAAAACATTATACAACTGACGTGTTAGCAAAGACATGGATCATTGGCTCCCGAATCAGTGGACAAATAGTGTCATCCTCACCTTTAAAACTGAAAGGCTGTGGTTTAGTAGTTCATAGGATCATAGTTGCGCTATATGAATACGCCGAGATACAATGACAAAATGAGTTTTCAGTGCTCCGTTGTTGTTAGACATTCTATGCATGGTTTTAGTCCATGATGCAAACCGTTTCTGAAAACCTAACTCAGTGTATCCGATTTTCAGTGGAAATTGAAAAACCTCAAATGACTGATAAAAAAATCAAGTGGTGGTGCAGAATTGATCGGTTCACGATTTCAATGAAACTCAATCTCCACAATTTTATACTGATAAATATAATTATTTCTGGCGTGATATTGGACCAAGTACTTTGATACCGCATTCAGTTGTTGGAGACATTTATGAGAAAGAATTGAAGCAAATGAGTGGTACTGAAGATGTCATTGCCATTAGTTTCAATTCAAAAGGAATGAACTATACTTTACAATGTCTGAAAGTAAGACTTAAAAATCCATGATGTTAACAACTAACTAAATTTCAGCTTCATAGTTGAACTTAGAAACTCGAATCACTGCTTTTGGTATGTATTTACGATAAAACTGACAATAGGCTTTTAAACGTTAAAGATCAAGTGCGTCGAAATCTCAAGGTGGCTAACTTGGTTTACGATAAGATCAATATGATTTAAAGATTATAACGCTGAAAATATTTATACAATAAAGACGTAGTTACTAAGTGTTTTCTTGAAGAAACTCCTGGATTCTTAAAATCAAACTCAGAATTCACTCCAAGAATTGTTATAAGATTTTTGAAGTAAACAACCACAAAGCTAGTGCTTTGATTGTGTGTAAAGTCACAACTCAGAACTACTTGAATGTCTGTTTCTTCAAATTCAAACATCTACACCGACCAGCAGCTAGTGCAGATTCAAGATAAAGTACGTCACAAAAATATTTTTTGTAAATCATGATTGGAAGATGGCTCTGTTTATCTGTTTTCATGAAGCTTTACAGACTCATTCTAAAAGAGCCCAAGAAGAAGCGATCTCATTCAAGATGGTGTTTAAGACAATTAATTTTTTATCAGAAGTCATTTTGGTATGTCTGGCTTATAATTTGACTGAAGAAATAAATTGTTATTTGAATAGCATACAGAATAAACAATACCGTCATAAAATTTCAACTGGAACTTAAATAAACGTGATGTGATAGAACAAAACTTGTCAAATATCAAAAGCTCTTCAGAAGTTTCCCTGTTAATTTGTCCATATCATACATGTTATGCTTCCTATGTCTATTAAAATTTCTCCTTAAAATGATGCTTGCGTACAAGCTCAGTTACGAAAAGTTAGTGTATCAAGTCAGACTAAGCCGAATAGTTTTATGATCACTTGTTAGGTGCCTACAGAAGGATAGACAACTGTATAACAGAGCTGTTCTACATGCATACGTTTGGTTTGTTCTAAGAGTGATAACGAAATATTGATTGTCATACTAAAGATCAAGAACCTATAATGGGTTTTCTGATTGAGTGTGGGAAACCTTTACCACATAGCTTAAACCACATTGGGATTGAGGCTCAAATGTAGTATTATAAATAATAAACGTTCAATTACCGTAGTTCAAACATCCGCTTTTTAGAATAGAAGCACTCCACGGTTCCCAGTCTTATATATGTTGGTAACTTGGACTTAAGATATCCTAAAAGGCTTTTTATTCCAGAAATGTCACATGTCGTTATCTCAAACTTGTACACAGCGTTCACACCATTATCTTCTGTGACCGTATCAAAGTGCTCAACAACATTAAACTTCTAAATGTGGATACAACAAAACAATGAATAATATAATTACTTTGAGATGTCGGTTATAAATTACTTGTCGAGCGTATTCAGCTCTTTTTCTTGCACTCTCTTCAGCTAAATTGCATGTAGGTTTTTTGGAGCACACTAAAACCTCTACTTTGCAGCAGTCAGGTTCTGAGGTTGTTTCTCCGACACCGGAGACCTTAACTTCACCTGGGTTATGGACATTGTCAATTGTCATCCTGTAGTCATGATTCAAAAGTGTGTGTTTACTTGTTCAATGTTCAACAGTGATCGCTTCATTTGTACTTGTAAGAACAGGATGTTTGGTGGCGTGTGTTAGTTCTGGAGATTGTGTTCTGTAAATCAACATAACGTTTATTTGAATTCATCAATAGACGGAGCTACGACCACTTGCTAAATTTAGGTATTCCACACGTTGACAATTATGATTTGTTTAAAAAGTCGATTGTCGGCTGAAAAGTACTTTGCTCTGGGCTAGTGAGTATTTTTGGAGTTTCCTTATAAACTATCTGCTTTGGGAGATAAGAAAAAATTAAGGTGCAACGGCTAAAAATTTGTTTTGATTTAATTCAAAAACTGTAATCAAGTCACATTTGGTTCCTTTGTATAACAAATGCAGTAGCTTCACTTTAATTAATTTCTGGTCGAAAGGTGCCTTATGATTCCGTGAATAAAGTGAGCTGTGTTTTTACTAACTTCCTGCTACAGATGACTGTCGTTTTTTGCGTGAAGGGCTTGTCACTTAATTGAAAGACGAACGAACACTATGCAAATTCGAAAGTATATTGACATCCGTATGACTTAAGGCTTTGCATACGGACGAAAAAGCACCAATACTGATCACTATTGTATGCAGTGGTTTTCAAGTCTTAAATGTTAAGAACTTCCAGAACATTGTGTGTTTGAGCAACAAATGTCTGAACGTAAATTCTTGGCAATCAGTATGCAGCTTAGTCTACCTGGAAGTATTTATGGGAAAAATGACAAGTTGTAGACCATTTATTTATTGTCTGTGGTTTATTTTGAAAATATTGACTAATATCTCCATTTTGTATCACTTTCAGTATCTTAATTTCTTCGACGTATAATAAAACCGATGATGGGAGATTAGGAAGTTTATTTATATTCAGGAGTTAGACTTTTTGCAAAACGTCACGCTGACGAAACGTTTCCTACATAGAAAACTTGAAGTTAATCCATAGTTTGCGTTGGCAATGAACTACAAATAAGTTATTACCGATCACCATTACTTTTGATTTAGTTTTAGTCCGTAATGTAGGTCTTCATTAAAAGCCTGATTGAAGTTAGTGGAAGGTAAATCTTTGGGCAACGCATTGAAAAATTCGCAAGCTACTAATATGTTTTTGTGACACAAAAGAACATGTTTGGTCTGGGTTGATATAACATGTAATTTTTGATACCCATGTGAAAATGAGTATTCGAAAATGCATAATCACGTACTCTGAGGTGGCACGTAAGAGAGGTATGTGGTATCATCCTCGTAATGGATCGATGTAAAATTCAGCTATGACGATTCACGTTGTACCCAGCCTTTTCGTTCACATGTTATGCCAGGAAACATCTAACATTTAAGTTTTTAAATTTTCTACAGTCCGCTGTTTCTCCTAGAATTAAACATCAAGTACTTGAAAGGCAAGTGCTGAGTCAGTTTAGCAAAACTTTATTCACCTTACAGTTTGGACGTCACGTCCTTTGCGTTTCAAGCGACTACTAAATGATTCGTACACTACACTTTCATTGCGCAAGTTATCGTCTACGACAAACAGAACTATTCCTGCTCTTTTACACTTCTGAGTTCTGTCGTATCCTATCGATAAGTTTTCGAGATCACGTTCCCCACTGTCTGAAAACTGCGTTCAACATGTTTCGATGATACTCGCTCCGGTAGTCTCTCTTTAAACAATCCCGCGGTTTTTTGTTAAGAAGGCTTTAGGTATTTGTGGAACAGATCTTAAGACCAACCACTTGGTTTCGTGAAGAATTCGAAGTGGCTTCGGCAGAGTTCTTTTTGAAAGCTTCATCATCAAAAGATTTGCAATTCATTTCGGCCTAGTTTTCTAAAATAATCAGTCAGCAACATGTTTATTTAGATTTTTTTCCGTGACTCTTAATCATTTTATTATTTGTTTGAGCTTTAATTACTGCTTTAGTATGATAATTAGGAGTAATTGAATTATAGTATGAACTAAGAATCCCAGGGATAACGCAATTGAATCAAGAAGTACTACACAAGCACTAACGAATGTACTGTATTTAGTATTCGAAATCAAACATTCAACAAGTACAAAGGAGTCATTAGTTCATTCAAACACCATATCCGCCACAGCTTAAATTAGAGTCCAAGTGTCTGTAATCAATTGTACGTTTTCTTCTCAAGTTCATCCTGTGTCTGTCCGACAATGTATTGGATAAAGACTCTGTATTATCTAGAATGCACTCATTAGTATTAGAATTAACAATCGGAACAGACTAACCTGGTTCCTGGAATTGTATTTGTACTTAAGTCATTGATATCTAGAAGTCGCACCATAGATTTCCCGACATTCTTCAGAACAATCCCCGTGGATGGTCGAGGATTATTGCCTCTATAATATGTAACTTCTGCAGACTCCAAACATCTCATATTCGACCGAAGAGTTCTTCCTTTTAATAGTTTTGATGGAGTCTCTTTCGTCACCGAATGTCTGGCGTATCTATATTACAAAGGAAAAGTGTCTACTCCTCTCTCCAGCTCATTAAATATTGAGGCAGCAAAAGAATCAATAGCAGTTTTTGACGTCCTGACAATATTTTCTGCCTGACCATTGGAACAAGGATGTCTGGGAGCAGTAAACAGATGTTTGCACCCTATATCATTTAACCAGGTAGTGACCGCATCTGCAACAACATGAGAGCCGTTATCAGTCAATAACACCATTGGAACCCCTTCTCGACTAAACACCTTTCTTAATGCTTGAATTCTGAAGTCAACTAGGTATCCAAGACATTCAAAACTAGATACACTAAATGAACACTTATTTGGATTCACTGTAATATTCTTCTCAATTAAACGACGCAATAAGGCAATAAGTCTCTGGTCATGAACTACCTTGTCAGAACCATGAACAATGAGATCATCTTGATAAACTTCAATACCTTCAAGATCACTAACCACCTTATTCATAACTTCCTGAAATATGGCTGGAGAACAACTTAGACCAAATGGAAGGAAATTGTATTTGAACAGACCGAAAGGAGTGTTAATTGTCGTCAAAATAGATGAGGATTGATCTAAAGGGATTTGAAGATAAGCATCTTTTAGGTCGACTTTCGAGAACACTCTAGAACCATGAAGTCGATTTAGAATATCTTCAGCCTCTACCGTCGTGCATGTTTGCTTCAACAAACGGGAGTTCAATGTTAATCTATAGTCACCACATATTCTATGTGTCTTGCCGTCCGATTTCAGTGGCGTAACAATAGTAGTACCCCATGCTGAAGACTGAACCGGTTCAATTATGCTTTTTGCACACAAATCGTTTAATGTCTTATGTACTGCATCTCGAAGACCATAAGGAATTATTCGTCTTTTAAGAAATACTGGTTCACCCTGTACTTGAAGTTTTATAGGCTGAATCTTCATACCTCCACTGCACTTAGCACAAGTGGCTATCAAATCTTTAAGTAAAACATCATTATTTTCTTTAGAAACTAGGAAAGACAGCTCCACTTTAAGCCTTTTCAAATTCCTTAAGCCCAGTATTGACAGTCCTGTTTCGCTAACTAAAAATTCACAAGGTATGTATGAAGAATTATCATCTCTTATTAGCAACTCACAACATCCTCGTATAGGCAGTCTGTGTCCAGTAATCTCCATATTGATACCTCAATGAGTCGTACCACAACGTTAGGATTTAAAGATTTCAAGTTCTTGAGTGAAATAATGGACTCTATGTTGCCTGTGTCCACAATAAAGTCATGACATGAACCAAGAGATGTATATAATCGCTTTTGAATATGAGTATTACCTTTCGAAATGGTAGACAAAGATAAATGTTCATTAGGAACAGCTGAATTATTGGGATCTAAATTACAGGATTTAGTACTACTTGAGGCAAAATGAACAGTAGCTTTGCATACTGTTTGAATGTGTCCTATCTTACCACATCTAAAACATTTAGCATTACAAAATGCACACGAGAATGAAGTTTTCCACATGATAAACATTTTCCAAACTTGGTCTCACCTTTGTGATTTCCTTTGTAATTCCTTGTTGAAACACCTTTCATATTTACACGAGAATAGGAGTCACTGTTAAACGAACGCAATTTTGATTGACCCTGAGATTGTATTCCATCATGACGACTAAGCAAAGTATTAGAAATATTCATCGACTGGATATCAAGTTCATTCACTGCCTCGTAGTTAATACACGCAGTTCTAGCATCTTGAAAGGAACAGTTGGGCATTCTTAACAACTCTCTTTCCAAACCCGGTATGTTGATTCCTGCGATTAATCGGTCTCTCAATTGCACATGAAGTTGATCACCAAAATTACATTTGGCAGCTTGTTTCTGCAATTCAAGGATAAATTCCTTAACCTTTTGGTCATTTCGACGAGTCATCTTATGAAATTTTGCCCTTTCACGGCAATCAAAACTATTGCACTTTACATGATTTAATAATAACTCCTTAATAGTTGCATAAGGAAGTGAGATAGGTTTTTCTGGATATGTCAAAGTTTTCAATAAACCGTATGCTTCTTTTCCGATGAATGTCAGGAAATAAGCCACAATTTTATCACCTTTAACATCCTTCTTGGTCATGCTCCAAATTTCCTTGATCCATGTGAAATATAACTGATCCATCACTATAGCGTCCATCAATTTTACAACTACGGTTAAGGGACTGGCTTTTAATTGATAATGTGTCATTTTCACACATAGTTTATTGTAGAACAGGCTGCCAATGCTTATCTGTAACTGTGGTACTATCACTAAGTTCAAAATTCTAATAACCCTGTTACTCGACTACAAAGAGCTTCATAAATTATTCCCAGAACTCCTATCCAACACTGAGGCAATTAATTATAGACCGCCTAATATCTAGACCGATCATGAACACAACGGACCCTCACTGTCATTCACATACATATGACCAGATGAAAAAAGACATGGTTTTACTTTTTCTATCACTCATTATTTATAGTTCCCTTAAACTCCTACACTTCACATTCAGATTACAACTTCCCTAGTGTCTAAAATCTCATTATTTTTCCTAAGCAGAACCATGTATATTTTTGTTTTCTATTATAAGTAGGCAAATAACCCACTAACCTTATGGATGCTGCTCAAGTATGGCCTATAATAAGATGATCATAATATCTTAAATTTTTTTGAGTTTCTTCCAATGCTTAATTTTTTTATTTACTAATCGTCTCAATTTGAAATTGTGCAACCCTTAACTCTTCTTGCATATTCTCTGATCTTTAATCTGTCCTTGTCATCTTCAAATCACACACCATCTGACCAGTATTTTATAACTTATGCCATTAGTCAACTTTATAGCAATGTGATATAACAACATTACGAAAGCTTAAGCTATTCTGAATTACTTGTAACATAGAAGTAGCAGAGACAGTGCATACCTACTAGGTGCAGCATGGAGCCAATTTAAAGCAATATTCATACATACCACAAACATAAGTTAACCTAAATCACAAGAGAAGTGAGGGCGGTGCTACCGACCAGCAAACATGATGGTAGGGAGATAAAATCAATCTATTTATGTTTGTAGGGCAGAAAATTATGTTAAATTACGGCATTTTAGAGTCTAGCGGTGTGTAATTAGGCAATGCTATTGATGCTTATTTATTATTCAAAATACCTCTTTGACTCATGCTTGCAACTTTGCGTTAGTTTCATTTCCTACCTTGAGTCCCTATTACAAGCGAAACTAGACAGTTACACCGAAACGAAGTCCTGTCATGACCTTAAAAAGTCTATAAAAATGAGCTGAAATAGCTTTAAAGAACAGAAACTAAGAAGAGTACCTTTTGTGCATCCGAGTAGTGTTCTCCGTACTATATTATAAACCTTGACATAATCCAAAATTTTCAGCTTTTTTTTAATCATCTCCATTTATACAATTTTTTGTTCACTTCTTACGATAATTAGGCTTGTTTTCTTTAACCTGTGGTGGATCCCAGTAAAAAGAGTTTATATAAGATATATCAATACACTAAGTTAATAATAATATACCAAAAGAGTTAACCGTAAAAACCTTAGGTGTCTGTGTACGAGTAAAAACCAAGGGTAACAATTTACAGTTATAATACAAATGGTATATTGAGCAATATGATAATAACAATTATTACGGAATGAATGTTACTTGAAGGCTGCTCTCTGGGATGACAACCACAAATAAGTCCACTTGATTCAACGTAGATTCTCCTGCGAATGATGGCACCGACGGCGTGACGAGAAAGACAGAGTCCAATAGTATTATGTAATAATAATCCGGGCCAAAATACCAACGTAGTGTAAGAAGGCCTAAAAGGATATTATAACACTATTATAGTCTTCGGTCAAAGGCCGTGGCCAATAAAGCAGAAGGACAGACGACGTAGATAACGTGCTATATTTCAATCAGCGCCGTAGTAAAAAGTATATTCAATTTATCAAAACAATTATCATCGTTTTTTTAAATAAGTGATACAGAAAAACAACAGATATTGAATAAAAATGTGATTACAAAAATCATGGAATATACGTCACCATAAACCTCCTAAAATGTACTTGCTTAAAAATTGACTTGACAAAAGAGAATAATTTTAAGTAGTCATACCTTAATTATTTCATCAGAAATGACTCAACTTCAATAGTCATGAATATTGCATGCTTTGTCTCTCGTCCTTTCTTTGTTATTCTCCTTTCAAGCACCCTTGTGGTGTCACCGAAAACACATTAAGGACATGTAACTTGGTTCCGCGCCACCAGTAATACCTCAGACATTCCAGAAAGATATAAGGTTACGTTTTCCAGAAGCACTTGAATTGACGTGAATTCTTTGTCGACCATCAGTTGTACGTTGCAACGCAACCTCTTGTATTGACAACTCGAGTCTTATTAACATTATTTATATTCATATGTGAAAAGTGTTAAGCCCTTGATACTATGACCTATGTGTCTTATAAAATATCAACATAACTGAGTAACTTATTTTAGCGAAGCCTTTATCATGTGTAACATTTCGATCTTGCCTGTAAACCGGCATGCCTTATGTAACATATTGTTATTTGAGAATATCTGTTATTATTATTATTACTATTATTTAATGTAAGTTTCAGATTCATCTCGATCGTGAACGGTAGGGTCGGGCTTGACAATGGCCTTTTTAGCTGGGTACAATATTGCAATGATTTCCGACTTCATCTTAATATTACTGCTGACACAACCATGGGCATCTAAGTCTACAACACCTTTTAAAAGCTGCAGGCATTAGTTTTGTGGAGATTTCGTGGTGCCAGTCTTTTTATTCATTACGCCGCGTACCACTGTCCAGTGGGTATAGACAACCGTGCTTTCAAAATTTCTTTTTTTGCATTGCCCAGTCATTGTCCAAAAGTTTTCAGATCACCTGGAAATCACACAGGAGTAAAAGTTGATTGGTAACAATGTTGGTTGAAAAGAAATAAAAAAAAACAAATCATGAACTGTTAAATTCAGGAAGTGCAATGAACAGAAAAATTGTTGTACTTAATAAGAGTACAAATGCTAAAAACCTTTTTTAACAAAAATGATATTCTTGGTTATATTTTAACCGAAAAAAATTTGATTGAAGTACATGCAATAATGTTAATGATTAATAGATGAACAATACCATAAAAAGTAAATTAAGGAGAAAAAATATTGCTGTCCTTGTAATTAGCGCAGTTCAGGAAAGAGAATTTCTTAGCCTCATTATTGTTACTTGAAAAATCGTGTCTGGTTTCAACAAGTACATAGTATTGTGTCGTCACTGGCATTATAGGCTTAACTTCCGTGGGTCTGACGAAAGGCCAAAAGACTACCAAACAAGTTAATTTGACTTAATAAAAGTGTCTATATTTTAAATTAGGCTCTAAGTTTAAATATTATTTTTGATCATTAGTCTTGATTCATATCTACAGATCTTGATGAAAATCTACATGAAAGAATACTTTTCATCCATCTGTGTTATATTTTCCTTATCCTAAATTACGACGTGACTGTTTATTAGTATTACATGTAACAAACCTTATAACTAGTCTGAGACGATAATCAGTGTTATTATTTAAGATAGGTGTTTAGTTTTGTCGTTTAAATATTTTTCCCACACGTGATTACGAGATTTCAACAAGAGCTAGAAAGTCCAGTTTTAAAATCATCAAGTGGGATTGACCTCTGAGTATTTATAATTGTATTATATCGGAGGCCTTAGTGAAATTTCTATTACAAATCATAACATCATTTCGTATTCATATGTCATCTAAATTATTAAATAATAGTTTCTAATTTATGAAATTGATTATTAGGAAGAATATATAAAGGATTGATTGTCTATCCACCCATATGAACGTGCTGAACCTTGCAAATTGATATGACGATATAATGTATATGTCAAATTCAAGTTATGTCAAAATGACACTTGTATGATAATTAGGATTATTTGAATTATAGTACAGACTAGGAATCCCAGAAATAACGCAATTTAATCAAGAAGTACTAGATAAACACGAATGAATGTACTGTATTTGGAATTCGAAATCAAGCATTCAACAAGTACAAAGGAATCATTGGTTCATTCAAATACCACAACTTGTTATATTTGTTCAATTGTTTTATTCATAAAGTTTCCAAAAATTTGTGAAAGGTTTGTTGTAATTCTTTAGCGTCAAGTGCTAAGAATAATAAAATCTACGTTTAGGAATTCATAGTGATTAATTTTAACCACTTATCTTCTTTGTATGTATTTATGACTTCTTATAATTAAATCTATAACCCCTTCTGATATGAATCAACATATGCTCACTAGTGACTGACTTCAAGAGGCGTTCTGGTGAGTTCTACCTGGTCTGTTGTGAGATATCAGCTCACTGAAGACAATGTTGGGTGTGTCCCTTAATTTCGTGGATGGGTTGAAGTTTGACGTTACCACCGTTGGATGCCGAGTCACTGGTCTAATGGTTAAGCGCTCACGCGCGAAATCGATAGGTCCTGGGTTCGAATCTCACAAGCCGGGACCATGTATGCGCACTGCTGAGGGATTCCATACTAGGACGAAGCGGCGGTCCAGTGATTCCAGGTTTTCCATGGTGATCTAGCTTCAGTTGACTCATGATTTCAACCATTGAAATTACTACAATCTCCACAAAACCCCTACTGATATTAAAATTATTTATCTGTGATTATTGAAAAACATCATAATTGAATACTATTGGGTGGTTTTATTTGAAAAGAATGAATATAATGTAAACTAAATCTGTCTGTGACAAAACCCACTGTGTTTACTTAGAACAAGATATCTTTGTGAAAATGTCAAGAGAATTCTAAATCAAAAATGATCTTGATGATTTGACAAATCTCAAAAGTGCGTCAAATTGTATCAGTCAAATCAGTACCTTTGAAAAAATCTATAAGCTGACAAATAGATGTGCTTCTTCTTCTTCTTCCTTTTCTTTTTCATCTTCACAACTAACTCAGTCTAAATTTTTTAAATTTTATAAAACTTTAAAATTACTGATAATTGTACATATGCTATTAAATTTCTATAACTAAGATAAAACTACGAAAAGAAATGGATCTTCAATATGTTCAAGGATGAACAGTTACATATCATGGAAGCCTAGAATGTATTTTCATAAAGTCAATGTTATCAAACACTTGATATACCAGAGATGATGTATGTATATAACTACTACAAGTTTATTGATTCATTTCAAGAAATAATACTCTGATCAATCATTTTTATCTGGTTGTTTCTTTTATTCAAGTGTCAATAATACAAATTAGTAAAATAGTCAATTATGTATCATTATAATTTCTTTTTCTCTCATTATAAATTAATAAGATAAATCAACAAAAAAATAAATAAATAAGCGAACTATTTAAAATTCCAATGATTCTCAAAATATTTAAATGAAATTAATGATTCGATTCAATGTAAAATGATAATTGAATCATTCCGTTCAAACAACAACAAAAAATTAATTATATTAAGTTTTAAAAAAATGTTTCTTTATCTTTTCTTCCTTTAATTAGACAAAAATTTCCATTGATTTTCTTAATAGGAAGTGATTTACTTTAAATAGTTGAAATCATGAATCAATTGAAGCTAGACCACCATGGAAAATCTGGAAGCACTGGACGGACGTTTCGTCCTAGTATGGGACTCCTCAGCAGTGCGCATACACGACCTCGTCCCCCACGAGACTCGAACCCAGGACTTATCAGTCTTGCACGCGAGCGCTTAACCATTAGACCGCTGAGCCGATCGGCATCCAACGGTGTTAATGTCTAACTTCAACCAATCCACAAAACTGAGGGACACATCCATCAATGTCATCAGTGAGTTACAATGTCACAACTGACCTGGTCGAACTCTACTGATCACTGCTTCTCACTAGAACTCCATGATATACATCTTGAAGCCAGTCACTAGTGAGAATATGTTGATTCATATCAAAAGGGGTTTTTGTGGAAATTTTAGCAATTTAAATATTTGAAATCATGAGTAATGAGTGCTTCTAAGTTTTTCATGGTGGTCTAGCTTCAATTGACTTAGGATTTCAACTATTGAAATTATTAAAATCTCCACAAAACCCGTTCTGATTTGATTTAAAGACAAATATTTTTAAGCTACTGATAGAATAGAATGAATAATTATCTGATATAATCTATAGTTTCAACTGTTTGTTAAGGTAAGCATAATCTTAGTGGATAATTGTTATATCTAGAAGCTTAAATTCCTAATATACCGAGTATGACTTGAGTAATTGAACTCTAGAACCCTCCAAGTCACAAACAAGAAGACAGGGGAAGACTGGAAAAAGTATTTTTTTGGGCAAGAACCAAAATGTACAGAAAATCATGACTATTTATAGATATTAGCGTTTGTTAAATCAATATCATAGTTCAACCAATCCGCAAAGAGGCATGTTATGCTACTGACCAATAGTAGCATGCCAAGTTGATATTCTAGAAAACTCTGATTGGATGGAATTCTTCGACTCTTCTAGGGCCTCTGGAAGCTCCGTCATAGTTCTCGGAAGCCGTCTCAACAATAATCTCTCTATTTTTATTGTTAAATTAATCAATATAAAGTGGATGATTACTGCTGAAGAGTTCCATACTTAAACGAGACCGCCGTCCAGTGCTTCTAGGTTTTCAATAGTGGTTTAAGATCGATCAATTCATGATCATAATCAAAAACTTAACAATCTCCACGACCCCATATTGATAAAGTATTCAGTTGGTTCTTTTTGAAGTGATGTTAGATTTGTGTACATAAACAGTTGCATTTTTAATCAATTAATGGTAATTATTTTCATTTTGTCTTATTTTACTGTCACATAAATCTATTCACAGTTTCATTTATTCGGTTGACTTATATAAATTAGCTTATTTGAGAAAGTTACAAATATTATTCAACATGAAGTTTCCTTCTGTTACGAATTGGTATTAAATCGTTAATTATTATAACTCAGAGTTATTGTGACTATTCAATGAAGTTTCGACTGCAAAATCAGAGGCATACATATACACAAGATTGAACTTTAGCTATTCAGGTCTTACAAGAGATATTAAATTTAACTAACTAGTTGAATTCATTTGATATTTCGGTCCAACATGATCTTTACTACTTCCATCAGTATTAAGAATTAAAAAATATTGTTTTACGAAAGATGTCTTTAAAATAGGTTTCTTCGCCTGAAGTCATTCTAGGGTTACTATCAGTTCCAAGCCGTGATAAAGGAAAGAGGCTGAGCTTAGGGTTAGTAATTCCATCCCACGTAAAAGAACCTTACCGAAAAAAACACTGACCAGAAAAAGTCTTTTTAACCATTTGAACCCTGTGCTTGAAGTTGAAGGATCTTCATTTAGAAGAGTTACGACGCCTCATGGTATAGTTGATAAAGTTTGTTAATGTTTGATTAATACAAGATACTTGACTAGCCTTCAGAATGTTCTAATTAGTCGGTTGTGAATATGGATAAATTTTCGAGGAATATCAAGAACTTACTGTATACAGTAACTTTGTCAAGGAGTTGTCCAGTGCTGACTGTTTCTCAATGGTCTACTTCAGCTTACATTAGTCCATGAAGAAAGTTATCTTTAAGTTAGTTTTAATAAATGTCTTCGATCGCAACCTTAATTCCTCAAACTAAACTTATGCTATGAATTAGATTAGAGATATAGTTCAATAGATGGTTCTTTTTATAAAACATAAAATGTTTCACTTCTTTTCATAAGTTTTTTTCCTTGTTTTTTTTTTGTAGATCACTTTTACAACTCCATTCAATTTTCAAATGATGATGGCAAAACAAGGAAATAATAACACAGTAGTAGAAGAAATGAAATAGATAAATTTACGTCATATGTTATTACATGTAAACTAGATAAATATCATCAAACATTAACATGGTTTGTTTTGTCTTGTTTTATCACGTAAGGATAGATTGAGTGATATATAATGAATAAACAAACAATAGGCAGACAAGCAGATAGATTGGGATATAAATGGCAAATCAATTAACTGGTTACTAAGCTGTAATGTAATAAAAATTAAATTGATAAAAATTATCATTTAATATCGTAGGTGTAATTTCACACACACACACAAAGTGGAAAATAAACAGGTGGTTTTTAATTCTTGAAATTATACTGAAGATCTATAAATCATTGTAATGTATATCAAAGAAAAAGGTTGATTCTGTTAAATTACTATTTACAAGGAACTTTTGAACACTTGATCTGTGCTAGTTCTACGGTGAGAATCCAAATCAACGAGTCTTAGATCTTATGGTGAACAAAATTTCCTTTAAGAAATAATCATGTTTTTGATTGAGATCATGAACCGATTGATGTTAGACCACTAATGAAAACCTGGAAGCACTGGATGGCCGTTTCGTTCTATTGTGGGACTTCTCAGTAGTGCGCATCCATGATCCCGCTTGCGGGACTCGAACTCAGGGAATTCCGAACACTTAACCTACTGGACCACTGAATCGGCATCCAACGGTGTTAATGTCTAACCTCAACCAATCCATGAAGTTGCGTGACTATCTTCCATACCTGTCTCTACCCGACACGGATTAGCTCCACTGGTCTTCTTCATAAAACCTATTTCATTCTTAATTTGGCTAGTTTACAAGGGTATAACTCTAACCTAAGATTGTTCAGGAACCGATTCGAAGGAATTCAATAATTATTATGCAAACTTTTGAGGATCTCCTAAAGGTTTTCAAAAGAATTTGAAATGTATAGAGAAATTTATCAATTGTGGTTTATATAAAACAATATTAAAATGTTCACAATTATTGATCCCAGGTAGAATTCAGAATATGCAATGAATGAACTAATGATATGATTTAAACAAATGAAACTCATTGTCTAAGTCAAAATTCTAAATTGAACTTTAGTTTTTTTTCAAATAATAGCTTTTTAAGTATTTAGCCTGATTTCATTGATGGTACGACTTCTTTTCTTAGCTCACCAGTGACAAACCGGATTTCGTTATATCGGAGAGGGAAATCGGGAGGAATGTATACTTTAGAATTATTCTACAGAGAAGTGATACAAATATTATTGCTGTATATTTCTCTAATACTTATCTTAATATTGTTATTGTTGCAAGCTTTCATTCCATTCATTAATTGTTATTATACGTTTTAATATTCCCAAACTATCATTGAATAACTATGAACCTGACGCTCAGTGTCGATATACACGGGACTTACTTATATAGACATTGTGATTTCTTATTTGTGGTGTATTCTAGTCATGTATTCGGTATGTATAAACCATTGAGGTATAGAAGACAATAAGGTTAAATCAATGATAGAAGATTATCGGCATGCTATGTGCATCTGCTGACCGACTATTGGGGATAGCAAGAGTTGGTCAAACCAATAGGAATCACGATTCTCAGTCACTATTTTCGGATATTGTATAATCAGACAGCGAGAACCCCAGTGGTTGGTTAGGAAATAAGCAAACTTGTCATTAGCGAACCCACTCAAGTAGAACAGTTTAAGAAAAATTTGAATTTATGGCAAATGTAAACATTCTAAGCTGTTGTTCAATGCCTAATAACTCTGCAATAGATTCGTAAATAGTAGTAATATATTTTTCAGTATGATCAATCATCTCAAGTTTGTTTACTAGAATTCGATAAGGCAATGTGGAACGTGGATGAAAATTCAAATTGATATGACTTGAAATCAATAGTAATAGAGTAATAATGCTTTGTTTTGTCTCATATTATCTTAGCTGGAAAATTGTAGTCTACATAAATGAGCTTTATGACGAATGAAATTGAATAAGTTGTTTTCATATTATTGTAGTTAAAATTATGGAATATAAATCTAAATAGGTATATATAATTTAGAAGAAAGTCATATTGCCTTCCGTTGAATGTTTAATTCTGAGTAAGATGTTTTTTTCTTAAAATCTAAGAATTCTGTAAAGATTTTTAGATAGGAAATAAATAAATAGCTGTATGAACAAAATAAGGATACTAACTGTTGGTATTCTGTGTTTTTGGCATTAAATAAAAAAATACTTGCTCAATGTTAATCGACAAACAAGTTTTGAACTTTGTTCTCTCCCTGGTCACTACTTGCATGCTTACTTACGCCTGTTACTCCTAATGGAGCATAGGCCAACGACCAGCATTCTCCAACCCAATCTATCCTGAGCATTCCTTTCTAGTTCTATCCAATTCTTGTTCATTCTTCTCATGTCTATCTCCATTTATCGACTTAATGTGTTCTTTGGTATTACTCTCCTCCTTCAAACTTGAAGATTCCATGTGATGAGGACTTGTCTTGTGACGCAGTTCGATGCTTTCCTCAATGTGTATCCTATCCACTTCCAGCGCTTCTTCCTGATTTCTTCCTCCACTGGGGTATGGTGTGTTCTCCCTCACAGCAGGTTGTTGCTAATAGTGTCCGACCAACGGATCCGGAGTATTTTGTGTAGACAACTGTTAGTAAACACCTGTATCTTCTGGATAACAGTTTTCGTAGTTCTCCACGTTTCCACCCCATACAGTAGAACTGTCTTGACATTTGTATTGAAGATTCTTATTTTGGTGTTAGTTTACAGTTTTTTGAGTTCCAAATGTTCTTCAATTGTGGATATTTTGCTCATGCTTTTCTGATCCATGCCTTCACATCTGTATCAGATCCTCCGTGTTCATCGATGATGCTGACCAAATATGTAAAGATTCGTACATCTTCTAAATCTTCTCCGTCAATTGTGATTGGATTGGTGCATGCTGTGTTGTATCCGAGAATCTTGCTTTTCTCTTTGTGTATGCTGAGTCCTACTGCTGCCGAGGCTGCTGCTACACTGGTTGTCTTCTCCTGCATTTGTTGTTGCGTATGCGATAGAAGAGCCAGATCATCTGCGAAGTGTACATCGTCCAACTGCATCCTAGATGTTCATTCCTCCTGGAGTCCCCCCGGAGGCTACTGCCGGTCCCAAGCCCGGATAAATGATGAGGGTTGGGCATGGGGTTAGCGACCTCATCCCGTAGAAAACTAACTCTCTAAAAAAACGCTAAACAGAAAAAATTATTCAAACCACTCTGGTCATTACCTATCAATAAATCATGAAGCTTTTATCGATTTCCCTGTTGACAATCAAATCCACAATATTTTCAACACGTCAAAAAAAGTATTTTTTTATACTATCAACATTTTCAAAAACGATTATCATACAAATTAATCTAATTACTGGATCATGATAATCACCGTCAAGTTAACTAATTTTTTCATGATATAAATATCCGTTTATAATGTTTGTGAGTTAAGGCAATATTAATTATAGTCCCAGACATTGATGGGAAGTATTAAGGAACCAATACAAAAATGAATTATAGTAAATATTATTACTTTTTTAAAGAAATTTTAATTCCAAAATAAGTAATTAAACAAAAATTAAACTGGGAAATAAAATTTTCAATCAAAGTTATGATGAGAATGTATCTAAGTTTTTATATATATGTTTGCATGTATGAAATGAATCGTTTATCCATTTATTACCCACTTTTCTCCCCCCTCTCCATATATTATTTTTATAATTTTGACAATTCGACAGTTCTACATTATTCTATTGATATGTTCTCTTCTTTTTTTTTAAAAAAAGATATACATAAATCGTATTCAACAAAAGATGAATAGTTGAATGAATTGTTGATTTTTTTGAAAAAAAGTTTTTTTGTTTTTTCTTTCGGAAAAATGATGATTCCAAATGTCTCATTTGTTTTAGAAAAAACAAAACAAAACAACGATCGATAGAGCCGAATGAAAATTTTGTAAATTGATCAGTATTCGGTTTTGATTTAGTTGTACTACAATGTTCAACTCTATCAGGGTACTGGAATTTGTGTAAGATTTATTCTTCTATCAAAATGAAAATATGTAGTGATTCACATCTAGTCGAAGAATATGTTTGGTGTTAGGGAGAGTGTGTAGAACAACGTGTGAGAAGTAATCTGAAATAGAGAACAAGAGAAAAAATGAACTAGCGATTCAGTAAGCATACTAAATGTTGATATATTTAATTAATGAAAACAATCTAGAATAGCTAACAATAATGTACAGGTGAGAATAAGACAGTTTGATTATCGAGATTAGATGTTAGTAGACTAGGATCTTGAATGCGTTAGTAAACTGGCCAAATTTATATGCTTAAAGTGTCATTGTGTGTGCTTAAATAAATAATGTGACGTCACATTACTTAGTTCTTATTGCTGACTGATTTCTATAGAACAAGTTGTCGTTTTGCCATTGGGTTAAATAACTCATGGTTGGATAAATTCACTAAGTTGAACTCAATAACACCATGTATATTTACAATCTCGAGGGAAGTTATAATTCCTCTTACATCTATTCAGGCCTTAAAATCTAAATGTTACACTTTGTGATTAAAACGTTATTGATTCAAATCATTAAATTAAGAGAATCGATCCCCATCAAATGCATTACATAACTTAATTGATGAATCTTAACAAATATGGAAGTTGATCTTTTGTAGCATCAATCAAAATCGTACACAGTTAACAAACGAAACAAAGAATAAGATAGAAAAAAATTCTAATTGGAAAACAACATTAAATAAAATCGTTTCAGAAGGGGTTTTGTGGGGATTGAAGGAAATTTATTAGTTGAGATCATGAAGTTAGACATTAACACAGTTGGATGCGAGCCAGCTCAATGATCTAGTGGTTAAGCGCTCGCGCGCATGACTAATAAGTTTTGTGTTCGAACCTCACAGGAGGCGGGATCATGGATGCACACTGCTGAGGAATCCCATACTAGGACGAACCGGCCGTCCAGTACTTCCAGGTTTTCCATGGTGATCTAGCTTCAATTGACTCAACTAAGCTACTTTTAAATATTACTAATTTAAGATAAAATAATATTTACCATTGCTACTTACCAACAGATGGTTTCTATTCGTTACATACAAATGGTAATCTCTCAATCCTTCTTTTAATAAAAAAAATTTTCTATACATCTGTTTCATTGAAATTAGATTGAAATAAGTAATTTTGTAAACAAGTGGTTGTACATGTTTTATACATTTATAAAGAAACAAATGAATGTAAAAATGTTTATTTTTAGCATAATTTATAATTAATTTCCCACGTGGTACATAAACAACAAAGAAGAATACTTTTTATCTAGTGTAAATTAAATATCCCCGATTGAATGTTTATTCAAGTGTAGATTTAAAAATTAAAGAACATATTTTTATATTTTATTAGTAAATTGATTATTTTCAATTTGTGAAATATGTGAACTACTGAGGAGTCCTACAATCGGACGAAACGACCATTCAATGCTTTCAGGTTTTCCATGGTGGTCTAGCTTCAATTGATTCGTGATATTAAATCATTGGAAACGTGATGGCGTTTGTAGCGAACTGTACTGGGTTCAAGTCTCAGAGTGAACATCAACTCTGAGATGTAGGTACATCCAGCTGATGAGTCCCAAATACGACGAAATGCGCATCCTGGATTCTACTGCTAGCCACTATCCATCTTTGTTTAGAATACTTGTGAATTATGGCAATATCGAGGCATTACGCACAGTATGCACATATGCCAATAACAGACGGATCAATTGCAGTCCTTAATATCAATTGAACGATTCAAGTAAACAATATCAAATGAATTCATTGAAAACTCAACTACTCTTTGTCTACGGTAGAAATATGACTCTGATTTTTTTATAAAAACGTCCACAATTTGACCTTGTGAAATATAATAAACTATATATTATATGACTCATCAATTTGTGTACGTAAAATAACCTAGAATTCACATTTATTTAAACTATCAATATATAATTCAATGTACAATAATCATGAATGTGCTAAAATTAAAACATCATTGTTTTGTTTGAATAAATGAATATATCGGTGAAATAATTGATATCCATTAGTTTTATAACTTAATAGCATGTTAATTTTAGGTGAATGGAGAACAATTGATGTATTAATGTGTTCATCCAAACATTCCTATAATATAAAGTATACATATATCAGTATATTAGAGTAGTTAAAAGAATATCACTTGTTAGGTTATCTGAAATAACTTAAATGGATACAGTCCATTAATAAAATAGCAATGCAAAGCATAAGTCTTTAGTAGGGTTAAAACTAGGGATTAGTTTTAGGCATCTACTGTTCTGAACTATGACATACACTGAACTAATTTTGTATTGTACTCGTTTTTACTTATTTATTAAACTAATACATGAAATACTCCATGCAACATAGTCATTTGGGGAATCTTTATCTGTCTTTTGATATCACGTTCTGAGTCCTTAAACTGAGCCGCCGTATTATTTACTATGATTATAAAATTTATAAATTATGAACAGACATTGTTTGTTATCGGTTGGTCTTAGTAATGAAGTCATATTCATTTTTTATCTTCATCTAAATTTTCATTTATGAATCATATCTAAATTTTTGAAACTGACACATATTCCATTTAAATGATCTATCTCAAAGTACAACTCTTTTGTGTGGCCTTTAATTTGGTTATTGTTTAATTCAGACAGACTTTCTTCACTGGATATTCTTTTTATGAATAACATTGGCTTCGTTTCGTAACATTTATTTAGAGAGCAATTTTGTGTGAAAATTACCAGCTTCGCCTTCCTCAGTTACCTCGGTGATTATATTAGTTAATTAACTATTATTGTCATAATACATCTATGATGAAATATTGCCTGTGATCTCATGTTATCATTCATATTAGCTGTATAGAAAATTTTTTAAAGCAACTTCGCAATAACAACCATTAAAATAATTCTGCGTGCACGAAATAGCAGAATTTTCAACACACAATTATATTGATCTTGCTTAACAAATTCTGTAACAGAGTTATTACTCTTGATACGTGAATAAACTTTCATCTCATTTTTAAAAATCTAATAGACTCCTACTTGGTTATCAGTTATTTAGTATTTTAGTGGATGGTACCATGTCAACTCAAATAGTCTATTCTAACTTTTGGGCAGACCAAATTATTCATTCTCCTCAAGCTACATTTTTACCTTGTCATTTATTCGCTGATTAACGCTAATTGTTTTCATATGATCGTATATGTGTTAGTTGCTTGCCTCATTCATTGTGTGTCTGCTACTTGTTTTTGTCTGAATATAAATATAAAGTCAAGCTTGATGAAATGGAGTTAGCTCACTTATCTTCTCCATTGCGAGTCATTTCGACTCACTTGGCTCTCACCTCTTCGTTATCTCCGCCTATAATCGTCTGTCTTGATCAACGATTGTATGAAATACACTTATTTAAAATCCATTCTTGTTTTTGACTTATTTAATTCCGCTATTCATTAACGCGAATAAAATCGGTGATTATATACGAGGGTAACTGGGATGCATATTTCGATGACAATCATAATACGATTTGATCGTAGTCAGATAAAGAGCCACGTTAAAGTGATGAACCCGATGATGAATCTAATGCAGCAAACTACGTCCATGAAGAACATTCTGCACTGCATATTTTCGACTAACAAACTCAATGTAGCTTGGTCAGTCGATAAACAACGCAGTTTTCAACCAAACGACCAAATTATGGAAAGATTACGGCACCACTAAAGTGTTGTACATTTACTGGAACTTAAAATGAAGATTTATAGAGTATTTCACACAAAATCGAAAGAAAAAAAACTTTTTCAAAAAGTTTTAGATCCAATATTAACTTTGATTTCATTTAAAATTTCTCTTATTTATTAATAATTAAATAGATTTACGAAGTAAATTGAATTAAAACTCATTCGAATTTTTAAAAAAATGCCATCACCTAGACAAGAAAATTTCAAATATTCTTCTTTCTATGTTGCTATGCTTACGATAATAATAATAATAATAATAATAATAATAATAATAATAATAATAATAATAATAATAATAATAATAATAATAATTATTATTATTATTATTATTATTATTATCCCTCTATTGATATTATGTCTGTTTTCTAACGTTTTTTTGCATGATTCCAAAATGTATATTTCACTGAGAAGCATCCAAAAACAAGAAACAACAAAAAAAACAGACAATATTGAATTTTATTTTGTTACTAAACAATTTTTTTTCATCATCATTCAACTAGGATATTTGATTAAATAAAACTTAATTTTTCATAGTGTAAAATAGTTCATTGATTTAATTCATCCAATTGAAAATATATAATTTTTTAAAAAATTTATATATTTATTTGATAATTCGATTAACTTTAGATGAAATTTTATTGTTTCAAAAAAAAAGAAAAAAAGAAAAAAAAGAAAGAGGGAGAACAGAAATGGAATGGATGATATAAACACATTTAATCAGACGGAAATGTTTGTATTTTCCAGTCTGATTAACTGATGTTCATTCCAGGTCATTCTATGTAGACATAAGTTTATTGGCGTTTTTTAAGTCAGTTAGATGCTTGTATAGTTAAGTATATATATTGGTTTGAAGAAAAATAAACTTTAATCCATTACTTCTTTCTTCTTTCACATAAAATTCACCATATACTTTAACTTACAAATTTACAATTTCAATAGTTGAAATCATGAGTGAATTGAAGCTAGACCACCAAGGAAAACCTGGAAGCACTCATGACTCAGGATTTCAACTATTGAACAAGAGAAAGAAAGACTTTAAATAGTGCAATCACCAAACATCTCCTTGATACAGGACATCAGGTCGATACCCTACAATCGTTCAAGGTGATTAGTAAGCAGCCAAACTCCAGTCTTCTGAAGTTTGCTGAAGCAGTTGCTATCAGACGTCAAAAACCTGATTTATGTGTTCAAAAGGAGATGGTTATTAATCTTTCCTTGCCTTGGTGACTAATATTCCTTCGCTGTATCTCAATATATATATATATATATATATATATATATATATATATATATATATATATATGATAAAGGGAACTATGTGTATTGAAATAACTAAAATCTCTACAAAACCCCTTCTGATAATAATAATCATCTGCTCACTGGTGACTTACTTCAAGAGAAGCAGTTACCAGTAGAGCTCAACCAGGTCCGTTGTGAGATAATAACTCACTGAAGACAATAGTGGATGTGTCACTCAATTTTGTGAATTGGTTGGAGTTAGACATTAACACCGTTGGATGTCTGCCGGTTCAGTGGTCACGCGCTTGCGCGTGAGACTCATAGGTCTTGGATTCAAATTTCGCGGGAGGCTGGATCATATATTACACTGCTGAGGAGTTCCGCAATAGGACGAAACGGCCATCCAGTTCTTCCAGATTTTTCATGGTGATCTAGCTTCAATTTACTTATGATCTCAACTATTGAAATTACTACAATTTCCACAAAACCTCCTTCTGATAATGGAAATATCTTAAATCATGAGCCAATTTCCGTTAGGTGAAACATTTTAACACTGAAATTAACCATTGTTCTTAAGATTCATAAGTAACCTAATTGAACTGTCGTGGCAATGAATTTGGTCAAAGTTTCCCAAATTACACAGTCTGAATTCAGTTATCCACATGCTCAACACCAGTCAGTTAATAATTCCAATGTATCATTATATCATTATTAACATTAATAATATTACAGCTGACGATTTCTCACTAATGTTGTTCATGTAACTTTGTATGAGATATGAAATTACCTTTCATTCTGAATTATTATCTACTGAAAAACTATTGAAGATCCCATCAGCTTGAATCCAAAGTTTAAATATGCTACTATATGGATGACATAATAGTTATTAATTAATTTATAAATATCTTTTACAAAAGACAAAGCTATAATTAAAAAGACTATTGAAAGTTGGTCAGTGATTACTGTTTCACTAGTTGAAATCATGAGTCAATTGAAGCTAGACCATTATGGAAAACCTGGAAGTACTGGATGACTGTTTCGTCCCAGTATGAGACTCCTCACCAGTGCGCATCCACGATCCCGCCTCTCGAGATTCAGTACCAGGACCTATCAGTCTCGCGCGCGAGCGCTTAACTATTAGATTAATGGGCTGGCTGGCATCTAAACGGTGTTAATGTCTAACTCCAATCAATCCACTCTTGAAACTTTTATATGTTTTATTTTATTAAAAAGAAAGAGAAATGTTAAACTTATTTGATGACTCATTTCAATTGACATTTGATTTGAATGATATTTATTCTTCACTCATTGATTCTCTCAAACGGGAACCATTGAAAATCGAGTTTAGATTTGTTTATTTATATTTTTTTTTGAAAGAAAAACATCCCAAGTCTTTTTGAGAGATTTTACAGACAAAAATAATGTCAACTAATGTGAATTAGTTAAGATGACCACACAAAAAATTAAATAAATTTATTGTATTCTCTCTTAGACACTGAGATTTTATTATGACGTTAGTAATAAGTGTGACTTGACTGTTAGTGACTAACTTTTGTTAAGGAAAATTTTTACAAAATGAAAAAAGAAGTACACATGTAAGTTTAATTGATTAAAGATTGTACATTATACAGAACTCCTATGATGGATTAAACTGCAAAATCGTGCATGGAGGACAGTTGACAAAGTCGTTCGAAGTAAAGACCGGTGTCAGGCAAGGTTGCTTACTCTCACCCTTTCGCTTTCTCCTGGTGATAGATTGGATCATGAAAACGTCAACATCTGAAGGGAAGCACGGGATACAGTGGACAGCTAGGATGCAGTTGGACGATGTACACTTCGCAGATGATCTGGCTCTTCTATCGCATACGCAACAACAAATGCAGGAGAAGACAACCAGTGTAGCAGCAGCCTCGGCAGCAGTAGGACTCAGCATACACAAAGAGAAAAGCAAGATTCTCGGATACAACACAGCATGCACCAATCCAATCACAATTGACGGAGAAGATTTAGAAGATGTACGAATCTTTACATATTTGGTCAGCATCATCGATGAACACGGAGGATCTGATACAGATGTGAAGGCATGGATCAGAAAAGCATGAGCAAAATATTCACAACTGAAGAATATCTGGAACTCAAAAAACTGTTAAACTAACACCATAATAAGAATCTTCAATACAAATGTCAAGACAGTTCTACTGTATGGGGTGGAAACGTGGAGAACTACGAAAACTGTTATCCAGAAGATACAGGTGTTTACTAACAGTTGTCTACACAAAATACTTCAGATCCGTTGGTCGGACACTATTAGCAACAACCTGCTGTGAGGGAGAACACACCATACCCCAGTGGAGGAAGAAATCAGGAAGAAGCGCTGGAAGTGGATAGGATACACATTGAGGAAAGCATCGAACTGCGTCACAAGACAAGTCCTCATCACATGGAATCTTCAAGTTTGAAGGAGGAGAGTAATACCAAAGAACACATTAAGTCGATAAATGGAGATAGACATGAGAAGAATGAACAAGAATTGGATAGAACTAGAAAGGAATGCTCAGGATAGATTGGGTTGGAGAATGCTGGTCGTTGGCCTATGCTCCATTAGGAGTAACAGGCGTAAGTAAGATTAAAGATTGTAGTAGATGTATACAATAACGAGTGATTCCTCTATTATCTTTGCTCTTAAACTATAGACCAAACTGTAAGTTTGATATTTTTATAGATAATCAATAAACCGATTAAGTCATACATTATTAAATCTAGTACTAAGAAATCATTCGCGGGAGAGTTGAAGAATTTTTTTGTTTATAGATTGAAGTCAAAAGTATCAGATAATGGTTTAAAGATTACTTTTACTAACGAGGTATTTCGGCTGGAGAACCTTTGAAAACCAGAGTAGCATGTTCAATTATGAAACTCCTGATACTTATAAATAATTTTCAGATCAAGTCTTTTAGTTATAGTGAATAGGTCAATCATGTGTAGTGCGAATCAGTTATTCACTAATAGAATTAATTTGATTGATAAAAATAAAAAAATATGATCGTTGGATTTCAGTAATTTGAAGAGTAATGAGTTTGTCGTGAACCCAAAAAGTTATCGAAGGTTACTCTTCAGATAATATCGATCGGCCATGTGAATTAATATAGTCAACATAGACTATTTTACCTTTATAAGAATAGTTATCAAAAGTAAAGTACAGGAGTGAAATAATCAGAATTGCGAAGATTACTATCATCCTAAAATCTGTGACAGAAATATCTTTGTATAGTGCTCAAAAAATTTAAAATTGTCATGAAGAATTCTTTTAATCATTATATTATGCGAAATCCAGATAGAAAAATGTGAGTACTTGATACTTTACACACTGCAAGGATTACCATATAATCACAATTGATTGATCACTGGGTGACCAATGTCATGCGTGTCTAGTCCTTATTATTACTGCACATCGAATGCTATCGATCATGTTGCAATGTGGCCACCAGTCTAGGTGACTCGACAGTGCGGGCACTATTGTAAGATTAGATGGTGGTTGGAGGTAGTCGACAGGAAACCCTGGATCCGGGTTTCGTGTTACTTGGCACTCGTCAGTAAGGTGTACCTGTAATCTTAAGGGAACTGGTGCTTTCTGACGGATTCGATCCCGTGTCACCCAGCTTCGCAGTCAGAGACGTTACCACTGAGCTATCTGGGCCGGGACCGACCTCCTGTAGGACTGAGATGTTATCACAACTGATTGATCATTGGGTGACCTCCAACCACCATCTAATCTTACAATAGTGCCCGCACTGTCGAGTCACCTAGACTGGTGGCCACATTGCAACATGATCGATAGCATTCGATGTGCAGTAATAATAAGGACTAGACACGCATGACATTGGTCACCCAGTGATCAATCAATTGTGATTATATGGTAATCCTTGCAGTGTGTAAAGTATCAAGTACTCACATTTTTCCATCTGGATTTTGCATAATAAATGAATCAATCAGTTTTCATTTCAGTTTACTTTAAGTATTGTAAATTCATAAAAAAATAATTTCATCAGTTATTCACTAAGTAGTAGGCAACTTGGTAGATTAGGATTGCTAAGATGGATAACGATTTTTATACATAACTTCTTCATATCGATATTGTTGTGAAGTATGCCATTTATGTCCATAGATATAAGTAGTAAGTAACACTAATCGGAAGTGGAAAACCTGGCAGCAGAAAACTAAGGAGATTGAGTTGAAGAGAATAGAAAAGGAAAAAGAAGTGAATTGCGAAAAAATGAGTTATACAGAATTTTAAAGATAAATGATAGAAATTTGGAAATGAAGTATCCAATGTATGGTTTTCATATTTTACCAACCGCTCGCAAGACCAAAGGTCCGGGTTTTCAATGGTGGTTTAATATTGATCGACTCATAATCTCAATCATGATTGTTCGTTCAAAACATGGTGACAAGAATTGTTATACTATAGTTTCATCACTTAGGTTTTGTAGTCTGGGTAGATCTTCTATAAGCAATATTGAAAAAGAGACTTTTATGGTGAATAAATTCACACAGTTTAATTTCTGATTTTTTGTAATATTTCCACAATATTACGATCGGTAACCTGAGTATGAGTATTGGATAACAAATAAACTGCCGAAAACCACTAAACTTCAAAAAGCTTCACTACTTTTACTGGGTAATACTCTTAACTTATACAGATATTCCGCTGTTCGTTTTAAAGTTGACTTAAAAATCACTTGATTATTTTAAGAATCATTTAAGATTGTCCCTAACTCTACGTTGTCAAACAATACTATGTGTAAGCTAATATTGGTTGATTAGAGTCTGTCAACTGTTACTGTCTTCAAAGGTAATAATTTAGTAAATAATCATAGCCTATTTTTGTGAAGAACTCTTTTTTTCTAACTGGTGACAGTCGACTTGATAGAGAAATTCACTGAAAGATATATTTAACTCGGTAATCCATTCAACACTTGATTGAATTTCAATCAGTTGTTACAAATATTCCAAAAAGAAAGCTGTAGTGTCTGTCATTATGTTAAGCCCAAATACCTCATTATTCTAACTTCCGGACAGCCCATTCTATTCATTCTATTTGAGTCACATTCTGACCTTGTTAATTATTCGCTTATCAATATCTTGACTGCTTTATATGAGCGCGTAGGAGTATGCACACTTCTTATCCCGTTACTCATCACATGTCTGTAATTTATTTTTGTGGGCTTATAAATATTGATTAACTCTTTGTTAAAGGGAGAGTTGGCTTACCAGCCATCTCCACCGCTCGTCAAATTTGCTTCGCTTTCTAATCTTCGCATCGTTCCTCCGTTTGTTCGTCTAATCAACAATTATACGAAATATATGCATTCAAAACTCCATTCTCGTTATTTGACTTATTTAATTCCGTTATTAACTAACGCGATTTAAGTCAATGATTATATACGAGGATAGACGATAGCAACCAATCATTACGATCAAATTGGAGTCAGATCACGGGCCACTAAAATGGTGATCCCGCCACCACAAGCGAACACAACAGGCTACTAAAATGGTGATCCCGCCACCACAAGCAAACACAACAGGCTACTAAAAAGCTTTCAAAGATCTTCAATATTTGAATCCATAGTAAGAACTAGAAGTCGAAAACATAAAGAGAAGCTATGCTTTCAGTTTACTCGTTTATTTTATTATAAAATAATGAAAAATTGAAATGAAATCATTCTTCTTCCATCAACCATAAATATGTATTCGTGCTAGTTTCTTCTAGTCATCTAACATTTAAAAACACACGTGCCATATATCATCCAGAATATTCATTAGTTTATTAGAGAAAAATATAAACAAATCTAAAAATATTAAACTTAGCAGTTTTAGAAATTATACTTTTTTAATCACTAAAGGAAAACACAATCAAATAGTTTATATGTTTTGAAATTCTTCTTAGTTAATTATAAAGTTAATTATATGAGTTTACTTTAAGGGAATAATGGTCAGTTGTGTTTGATTGAGATCTTGAACCGACTGATGTCAGACCACTAATGAAAACTTGGAACCACTGGACGGTCGTTTCGTCCTATTGTGGGACTCTTCAGCGGTGCGCATCCACGATCACGCGAGCCGGATTCGTCCAGTGCTTTCAGGTTTTTAATGGTGGTCTAACATCAATCGGTTCAAGATCTCAATCAATAACTTAATAATCTCTACAACCCTATACTAATAGTAAGTTGTATTTCACAAATGTTTTATGATTAGCAATGCTAACTAATTCGGTTATCATATAAATTCTCCACTGTCACTGTATATTTGATCCGTTGTGTTTCTAATGTTCTGGTGAAGATATGACGTGACTTCTAGCTAGTGAGCGAAGACAGACACATCCAGTTAAATTAAATATATAAGACCACATAATAGTGTAAATCTTTTTCGTTATGAATTTTTACTCTAGATTTTACTGTGCTGACTCCTCGTAAATTGTGTCACTAAACTAATGTCTAATCTAATCTGGTTCTCTGTCGTTGGTTGGATTATCAACATCTAAGTTCACGTGATCTATTATGGTTTATTGATCGATTACCCAATCTAGTACTGAGTTTAGTTATCTAGTGTCAAGTCTTACTGTTCCTACTGGTTATTTTAACATATAGCTAATCTCTAGTATCCTAGATGTGGGATCGCAAGTATGAATTATATTAATTCTCGTTATTATAGTTTCCAACATCATAATTAAAAGAACACATAGTGTCATTAAATAAGAAAAAGAGAATTTAGCGAAGAAAATTTTCTTTTCGATGAAATCGTTTACTTAGGCTGTACATTCGTATATATAGTTATATGGAAAATTTATGTCTATTAGAGGATTGAAAAAATTGCATCACCAAAATGGATTCGAGGAAAATAACAAATGCGGTTACGTACTAATCAAGGGGTAAGGAAGAAAATCGTTTATAGGTCAGATAATAGTCCGATTGACAGATATGAAGAAAAGTGACAAACACAAAGGTGATAATAATAGACTGAATAATAATCAAGAAAACTTGTAATAATAATAATAATAACTGATTAGAGTTTAAAATGCAAAATAGTAATTTTAAGAAATTCGATAATAATCAAATAAAAGTGCAGAAAAAAAACAGAAACATACCCATTAAGGGAATTAGGGCTAAGGAAGGATGAGAAGTTGGACAAATCGTTTCTAAACGCAAAGTTTGAGCTTGGGTTCGTGAATTGTCAGTGCCTCAGCAGTGCATAATATATTGATTCGACACCCCTTTGATCCAATTCCTTTGACTCTGTAGATCACTCTAAAACAAGAATACTTGGGAGCGGTGTGTCCAAAATCGATTAAATGCTCCTGTATGGAACTAGTGATTGTCTTACATTCTCCTTTTAAAAGCCAAGCCGGATAGTGTTCTGAGATGCGTTTGGACAGTGATCGCTTTGTTCGGCCTATATAACGAGCCCCACATGAGCACGTAAATTTATAAATACACATTGATGTGGCCCAAAGCGAAAGTTTATCTTTAACACATCCAGGAATGGTAGGCCGGCTTGAGAAAACAACTCGGAGCTTGGCTGTGTAGAAAGTTTTATTCAATGATTTTGAAACCCGTTTATTTAAGATTTCAGCAGCCGTGTCTCCTTTTAACTCCATATTCATGAACAAGGTTTTTTTCTTTTGTACTGTTGATACTTTCTCATGATGAATTCTGGGTGTTAAGTTACGATCGACGAATCTAGTTGGATAACCGTTTCTTATGAGAGTTTGTCGAAGTTGAATTAGTTCCTCATCTATTGTGGCAGTGGAACAGATTCGCTTGATCCTAGAGGATAAAGACTGAATTAAGTTCCTCTTTCTACTCAATGGGACCCAGTTATGGAAATTAGTGTACTGCCCATTCCAAGTAGGTTTTCTATATATAGATCGCTGCAAAAAACCATGGGGCATTCTTTTTAATCGGACATCAAGAAAGTGAAATTCCATATTTTAAAGTTTCATCGTACAGATATTAAAACAAATCCCTTGCTCGTTGTTGATAAAACTTGGCCTTGAGTCAGTCAATTCGTTAATCAAGAACAAGAGATTACAATGAGTTATTTTTGTTTCTATAAAATACAGTCTATATGAATTCTTTTCTAAAGAATCTTTATACAGAAAGCTTACGAATACTTGGTTGTATTATACATATTGTTACTGAGTTTATGCTTGTTATGCATTAATGAGTTGATGATAGTATTAATGATAAATGTTAAAAACTTCGTAGACATAACATTATCAGTAGGGGAAGAAATTTATTTCTTAGCGATCCATATTAGTTGTTGTATATAGCTAGTCTAATGTTTAATATTATGTCATCATTGTCAGAATGACAAGAAATGGCATTTTATCTAATATTTATAGTTCAGTGAATAGGACACAAGTGAGGACAATCGAATGTATTTTTGAATACAAAATTACAGAACATCTTAATAAAATTTGAAAACCATATAATAAATGCCTTATTTGCAAAATGTCTCAGAATTTATTGTTCTTGCATTTTCATACAAATTCCATTCTATTTCCATTCTTTACTGTCCGATCCTCTTGTCTCTCTTCTGCCAGACATTCTGTTCCTGACTAACGTCATATACTATTTATGTCAATATAAGTAGCACACATCACAATAGTATCTAGGTAGGTATTTTTAATAGATTAATGTTTAAATTAATTACATCTAGTTTTATTTGATTATATTGTATTCAATAGTTTTTTTTTAACTTGTACATAGAATTACGTTACACATAAAATTGAACCATAATAAAGATTAAATTAGTTTCAATATTAAACAATATAGTGACATGATAAATTACATAAGTTAAATTTATTATTATTATTATTATTATTATTATTATTATTATTATTATTATTAACATCATAGATACATAATTTGTTTATATTTCTCATCATAATTATTCTTGATTTACTAGGCTTATTTGCACAGGTCAAAATAAAAACCATTAGAAAAAAAAGAAGTTGAATAAATTGGTAATTTAGAATTTTATTAAACATTGAATAATCATTAGGGTTAGAGACATTGGCATAAATGTCGTAGTAACATCATTGTTAGAATCAATTGAATAATTAGCTAATAATGTTATGACATTATGAACATTAATTTTTTTTGTTTTTTTTTTTAATTTTTATTTTCATGTTTACATTTCATTACAAATTAGATAAATGATAATATCAGTTAAAATGGAAAAAATAAAGAATGATTATGAGTTTAATTCATGTGTTTGTGTGTTGCTATGACGTTTGATTTTTTTTTAAGATTAAATAGGAATGTCATAAAAAGTAAATGAGTTTTAAATAAATGACTTCCTTTTTTATTTTATTTAAACAATATATTCCTAAGATAGTTATATATGTTACCGTATTCGTATGAGAGCTGTCCAGCTTTGCATATCAATATATATATGACTACTAACTGTGTAGTTTGAATGACCTTATACACTTAATGCTTCCTTGTAGATAATATACTTTCAATGTATTAAAATTCTCATCGATTCATTTACACCAAGCTATGATGTAAATGCCCTGGTACGGTCAAAGATGGAGAGAGTCAGCTTTCCCTCTCGAAATGTTCTTACATAGTCACGTACATACAGTCGCTGCCAGGGAAGTCTTACTCACTGCTTTCTCGCGGCGAGGATCTTGTTTATGAAATTGAGAAGACGAAAAGCGAATTTCCGGCACTTTAACCGGGTTGGTGGACAAGGAGAGTCCACTTAGGGGAATTGGAAAATCCTGATCCCAAACTAATGGTGCACATGGGCTCCAGTATCCTGAGGGAACAAATGGCGTACGAACCAGTTATTGGTCACCGGTTACCATGGATCTGCATATGCTGACGTTACTCCACTGTCTTGTGGATCAGACCTTTAGGTTGAAGGGTCCGGATATGGCTCCCCAAGAAAACCACCTGCTTTGGTTTTGGCATCTGGGCAGTATCATAGCCCTCACACAAATCGATTGATTTATGTGGCGCATATCTATTTGATACCTCCTTTGTACCAATGTTTATGTATTTGAATAAATAAATTAATTAAAATGATGTAGTCTATAGTAATAACTTACGAAAAGTTTGATAATCAATTATTAACACTGATGTATTTGTGATATATCAGTAATTTTAAAAATTTCTATATTATATAAGTGAACAATACTGTTTTTAGTTAGATCGTTATCAGGTTTTACTCTAATATATAATAATATTTAGGTGAACGTTTGAAATTATTGAACCAATGAAGTCACATTGTAAGTCAATGATAACAGTGGGATAGATTACATAAATAAGCATAATAAGTAAAAAGTACAAATTATTAATGTGATAACTGGTATACTAGTTATGATAAGAATAATAAATGCTTGAATCAATATGCTATTATAGAAAGTAGGTCAATAACTTGAAAAATAAACACAGAAATAGCAATCATTAAAAATTATAAAATTGCTCAATAAGGAGTGTTCAGATATTTGGATGGTGAAATGTACATTTGAAATATATTGCAAACAAAATTGTTCACTTATATATATCTCAATACATAGAAATTAGAATTTCTGAAGTTTTGTGGCTTGGGAAACACCTTTTCTTCAAAGTTACATCAATAACCGAATGTACAATTATAAAGAAAGACTAGTAACCTAGATGTTTCGTTTATTATTAAATAATACTTCCCTTCATAGTAAGGAAAGCCTGACAACTTAGCCAACTTCGACTGTTTATTCAAACAACTATAGTTATTTCTATACATTTCTTACACTATTAATACACGTATACACACAAATTTTAATTCCACTTCTTCACACTAGAAATTTCAAATTTTTCAGACTCATTAACATATTGTGAAACTAAACATGGTGACCAAAACTGACATGGCATTGACATAATCAAGCCTGTTTTGATAATGATTAGACAAAATATTCGGCTTTTTTTTCTAAATTATTTAAACTTGTGTTAATTTTATTCATTTATTTATTTCTTCTGAAGAAGTGACTTACACTAAGTCATGAAACATCAGAAATTCTAATTTTTACTCATTGGGACATCACAAATATATCATTATTTTATTATTACCATCCTATATAATGCTCAGTTCATTTGAAGTTATCAAGTCTAATCTTGGTAATGATACTTACAGGGTGACTAACACTATGTTCTAAAATTCACGGAATTTCTTGTTCCTTAAACTTATTTCATGATGTTAATTGATGAAGACTGTTCGTCTGTTCGGCAGAAAAATGGTCTAAATACGCTTACATCAATAGTTTTAAGCATAAAAGTTTCAATCTTTATAAATTGTACAGCTACAGTTGAGTGGAAAGGAATTATTATTAGTAAAGAAATTCGATAACAAATTTACATTTATTTACACTTATATTCACTCAGTAAGTGAATTTATAGCGAGGTAATGAACTGGATAGGGAATACAGAAAGGATTTTCTTTTTTGTTGCTAAATTGAACTGTTAGAATGTTCTAGTAAATAGGAGGGATTCAGTTTGTTATCTTGCACACAAATATTAACCAATTTTAATGTTAGTTCGTAATTAAAATTAACTTCAGTTCAAGTTGATCTTCATTAATCTGTAGCGTGGCGTCGAGTCGCATTTGGCTATGATCGCCACTACAAGAAGATTGCGTACCAGAGCATGCTAAACCTCCGAGTAAACCAGAAATCAGGCGACTGAAAGTTGTAGCGAGATATATTTGTTGGCGATCTCGTGGTATCGAAATAATACAGAGATCGTGCCAAAGAAGTACAAGCGGAACCACTGAGCAAACGTAATTTCGTGCAAGGTCACAAGCAACGGAAGGAAGAATGTCTTTAGTACAGTTAAACAAACAAGTACAGTAAAACAATCAATGGTACAATTGGTTATAATAATAATTGCTTCCATTACACCAATCGCGTTCTCTTGACAAAAGTAGGTCACTACAAGTCACTCAACCAAACATTAACTTGGTGCTGAATTAACATTTGTCTATGAGAAAAATTCCTAAAACTCTACTAGAAAGTTGTATTACGAAAAGTTCATTCATATTAAAGATGAAACAGTTATAGGTACTAGTGATGGATAATTGTCGTGCTGTCTAGAAATATTTAAGAAAGATATAACCGTGCTGATGATTTAAATGGTATCACCGTCAAAAAAGGTTAGTAGTAGATTGATAGCAAATGTGATATTGAAACATCTTGGAAAACCTCCATTAGCCGATAGATCTCTGTCTTTTCTTCGCTGTTCACATCTTCAATATGAACAATAAGTAACTTAAGTGATTTGCTTATACAGTTGTAACTTCTAGTTTTAACAGTGTACTATTATCTTATCTTTCGCAATCTTTTAAAATCTTAACAATAAATCTATTTATTCTTATTGTTGTAAACGAGAATTAAGGTAGGAAAAACCAATTTATTGTTTCATTCAATATTACAGTTTCTTCGTAATTTATATAAACCATACATTAAATACTACATTTACAAATCTCCCATCAATATTCCGTTACATCCTTCATCATTCTTCTAACTCTCAACCCCTTTATATTTCCGTTTCTGTTTTCTTTAAGTCGATCTTCTCAATCTTCTTTTGATAGGAATTCAACTTATGATTAGTATTACATACTACTTATGTCTGTCGGTATAAGTAGCATTATTACCATGTTTTCTTATAATTATATTTTTCAAGTCTATCAGATTATTTTAAGTATCCTATTTTTAAAAATATTCCTTTTTATTCATTTTCTCTGACATTCTTCATTAAATTTCCATCAATCTTTTGTAAAAATTACATTTTCAATTTTTCCTGGTTACAATTACAACTTGTGTATACTTCCTATAAATGTATTGTATTTTCTGATATTTACTTACAACAATCATGCAGTTTCGAGGATGAAATTATCGAGATATTAATCTTTCCACTGTATTAATCTATTCTTATTTTTCCTATGACTTTGTTTCATGTCTCAACGGTTATTGTCGGCTTATGTTTTATAGTCTGTTTTAAATGTTATAGAATATATTGTAACTACAACATTTATACATATAGACATGTACTGAATAGGGAACAATGATAACATGTATCGTATTTTAGAATATTTCTGTTTTTTTTTTTCTTTCTTTCTTTGTAACGAGAAAATCGAAATGTATTGGATTCTTTGAAAAATTGCTTTTTAAAAAAAGGAAGAATAGTAATGACAAGGGTTTTAAACTTCTTGTTTTTGATATTTGAGATTTCAACTGATCAATCGTTGTTACTATATATGAATCGTCAGTGATTCATCTTAGTATAGCTTTATATCGTAATGTTGTGAGTATGTTAGTATGTGGTTAGCTCTGGAATTAGAAAGGATTTTTTGTCCTATTATTAATATCATCATACCCGTTGGGCAAGTTAGTAGCTAAACAGGCACTGTAAATCATTGAATAATGTATTAACATTTTTAAGGAAGGGTAACCGGGTTCGAATTCCATTGTGAATGTCACCACTGAGATGTAGTTCTGTTTGGGTGACGAGTTTCAAACGTGACAATAAACATGCTTAATACATATTAAATATATCAAGATCAGTTGCTCAATGTCATGTTTACATGATTTCAATAATTGATCAAGACTCTACATTGTGTACTGACATATATGTTAGAAAGGCAGTCATTTCATTTTTGTCAAGCTCTCAGAAGAGGGATGTATACGGTTAAAAACACGAAAGATTGAAACTATTTAGAACTTAAACTCTTATTGGGTCGAAATTATCCAATGAACCACATTTCAGTAATGAATATTTTGTGATATGAATTAATCTTTAACTAGTATCACTGATAAGTTATGATGAATAATTTTATAGTTTCCATGTCTAGTTGACTGAAGATAGAAATGTAAAATATTGGATGTCAGTTCAGTGATCCAACAATTAATCTCTAAAAGCATTTTTGGTGGGTCATTAGCTTAATCCATGTTGAAATTCTATATATTCACTATTAAAGAATCCCAATACTTTGATGAAGTAGCTAACTATCACAAAACCATTAGTTGGATAATAAACAATTAATATCGAGCTTTTGTTTACTTTTGACATCTTCATAACTGATCAGAATAATCAACGGGTTTTAGACAATAAAGGGTAAGGTTGAATGTCCAAATGACAATTTGTTTATTTTGTTAACCTCAATATGAATACTAATAAAGATAACTAATCTTTTGAAAAGATACTTTCTTTATGTGTAAGACAATACTTTATATTTTGTAAGCATGTTATACTTATTTGAAATATAGATTATAGTCATAAAAAACTCTTGATCCAACAGTATAGTTTTAAGACAGAGATTGAAAGCAGCCATCGAGAAAACTTATTATGCTGCTCAATTGGTTGTGATTGAAAAGTCTAAACTCATGATTCCAAATAGACCCAGACAATGCACTGATGATTACGTCACATCCCATTGTTTTTACCAATTTACATGTTTGTGTGGACACACATACATAAGGAGGTGTAATCGAACAATGCGATCAAGGGTCATTGATGGCTTCAAAATCAATGTGCGTCAAATCCGATCAGCGTGGGAGGTAGAAAACCAGGTTCATCAATAGCAAAACATATAATTGAAACGGGACATAAAATTGACATTAATACAGTTTTAGAACGTTATGTAGAAATTGTCAAGGACCAATTTTCAAGTTTATTGAAGCCTTGGATATTCGCAAATTTAAACCACCCTTATGTGTACAAAAACAACTTGACGTAACCTTGAATTTGCCTTGGTATCCTTAAGTCATTCTATGGCCTAAGATAACGCGACAATTTCTTTTTCCAATAGTTGAAATCATGAGTCAATGGAAGTAAAACCACCATGGAAAACCTGGAAGCACTGGACGGCCGTCTCGTCTTGATGTGAGGTTCCTCAGCAGTGCACATACACGACCCCGCCTCCCGCGAGATTCGAACCCAGGACCTATCAGTTTCGCGCGCGAGCGCTTAACCACGGGACCACTGAGCCGGCCGGCACCCAACTGCGGTAATGTCTAACTTCAACCAATCGACGAACTTGCGCCACCGTACACTATTGTCTGCAGTGAGTTGATGTCTCACAACAGACCTGGTTGAGCTCCACTGGTAACTGCTTCTCACTAGAACTCCAGGAAATGCCTCTTGAAGTAAGTCACTAGTGAGCAGATGATGATTATTATCAGAAGGGGTTTTTAGAAATTTCAATAGTTGAAATCCTGATTCAATTGGAGCTAGACCACCATGAATTATCTGGACTGATAGGTTCTGGGTTCGATTTTCATTGATAGAGGGTTGGATCTTGGATGCGCACTGCTGAGGAGTCCCATACTAGGACGAAACGATCGTCCAGTGCTTTCGGGTTTTCCCTGGTTGTCTAGCTCCAAATGACTCATGATTTCAACTATTGAAACTTCTAAAAATCTCCACAAAACCCCTTCTGATAATTTCTTATTCTTTCTCTCCACTTTGTTACTTTTTTACTTGAAATTTCATTTAATGGACCTTTATTAATTTTCATATAAAATACCCTGACAATTTTATGTGTTACCAGATTGTTTAAAATGTATAGCTCAAATACATCACATTTTTCAGATCAACTCCATCTTTTCATTGTTCTATCAAAATTTATAAAAGGGTCTAATTGTTTTGATATTATTTGAGATTTACCATTATCGATGAACATTTATATTTTCATTTTGTTTGTTTATCTATCCATTTATTGATTGAAAAAATGGACTATCTTCTCTATTTCAAATTGTTTCCTGACTAACTTATTTAATTTCCGTTTTCAAATTTGTCTACAATCTAAAATATAGTTCTCTTATTTTCATGTTCATCTATCTATTCAACATTGTCTGATAAACTATGATTCCATAGTATAAATAAATTGAAATCTTATAAAGATATTTCAGACTATTATAATTTTAAATTCACTTGGTATTGTTTTGCTTGTATCTTCCCATTGAGGTTTAAGACTGTAATTGATCAGTCTGTTATTGGCATATGTGCATACTGTGCGTATTGCCTCGAAATTGCCTTAATTCACAAGCTTTTTGTAAGCAATGATGGATAGTGGCTATCAGTGGAATCCAGGACGCGCGTTTCGTCCTATTTAGGACTCGTCAGCTGGATATACCTACATCTCAGAGTTGATGTCCACTCTGAGACTCGAACCCACATATTCCAAAACAGACTGATTAATTGTAGTCTTAAACCTCAATGAGAAGATACAAGGAAAACAATATCAAGTGAATTTAAATTCACCCCATTGCACAAGCAAGTGGCTAACAGGACTCAGTAACTAAGTGGATAACGCGATGGCGTTTGAAGCGAATGGTACTGGGTTCGAGTCCCAGGGTGAATATCAACTCTGAGATTCAGGTACATCCAGCTGACGAGTCCCAAATAGGATGAAGCACGCTTACTGGATTCCACTGCTAGCCACTATCCATCTTTGCTTATGTTACAATTTTAGGTTGAGATCAGTCATATAAACAACAAATATTAGGACAACTTCTAAAAACATCCTATGGAATATATATATAATCAGTAATATGCTTCTTGATCATTCATTCTTCATGTACACTGATGAAGTTTGTCACTATTCAGTGTTCAGATCAATTAGAAATATTTCAGTTGTAGAGATATGTCACTGTTCAAGTAGCTCGGTTGTAGAGTTTCACATTATGAAGTCGAAAGACATAGGCTTGTGTGCCATAAATTATATCAGTTCTTTCAAAATTGCAAGTATATCTTATTGATAAATGTCGACTAACACGAAACCTATGTCCATGGTCTCTTTACTGACTATTTCCAACTGCCTGAAACTACGCACAGTGAAAATTACAGGAATTCATTTAAACAAGTCAAATCTATGTAAAAGGTTGCTCGACTATTAATACATACTTGTTATTATTCACAAGAACATGTTGTCAACGATTAATCAAGAGTGATTTCTTGACATAATTAGATACTTTTTGCCTTAAAAAAGTTGATAATTATATTGTTTTGCATAAGATATCGTTTCCTTCATGTGCCAATCATGTCAATCAAAAAAGAACAACTGACTGATTACATTGACAAGCAAAATATCTATGTATGTGTTGGTTGAATTAATTAAAGTTGAAATAAATATAGATATAAGCATCAATAAGATTGATTACTCTGATACCTGACATGTAGTACTAATAATAAGCCTAGTATTTGTTTCAGTTGGAATTTTTTTAGCACTCTGTAACTAATAATCACAATCTATTTATACGCAATAATCTGTGATGTAATACGTACATTAATGCATTGAGCACAAAGTGTGCAATATGTCAACTAAGACTAAATTCAGGTCTAGAGATGAACACTAGAATACAGGTAGATCCATCTGATGAGTATCAAATAGTGGGAAATCAGACATGGATTACAACATTAACTACAATCCGTTTATTTTAAATTTCAGAATAGAGCTTTCTACAACTGGGAGCCTGCTCAAAAATCTGAGTAAAACAGAGGTTTTACTCATATACATTTTGGGATAAACTTGTCTGCTTTAGATTTTCATGCTAATTAAGTGTATGTTAACACTATGGTGTAATTTCGCACTTGAATGAAAAGTTTACAACTTTTACGGAATGTTCAATATTAAACGATAGGGGTAAATAAACAGACTGATTATTAAAACGGGTCGGTAGAAATTGTTTCATTCCACAAAATACATTACAGGAGGCAGTTTACAGCCGTTTCTTTGTGGTACGGGAATTCTTAGCAATACCCATCTATTACCCTATCATGAATCCGATCATTTTCCATTAATTCGGATGATTATTTATTCATATTTTAGCTTAATTTTTATCAAAGAATGGATCAAAAGATACAAATTTTACTTTATTTGCGTTTTTCATCCAGAATGCCCGGTCAAATTATAGTGGGGGTGGGGTGATCCAGAAAATTTTTCGCAAAACGCAAGCATGGATCACGAAACACTAAGAAGCATTTCATCCAATCAGCGTTCACTTGAAGTTTTAGCCAGAAACATCAAGGAAGTCAAACGTCATATGTAGAGGTTCTGATTGGCTGCTTGCTATACTGCTACTATGTTTAGTAGCATTCCACAATCTTTGAGCAACCCAAGGACATTTGAAGTATTATAAAAACCCTATATTTTCTGTATTAAAATGAACATTTGGAGTAAAGTACTTTTCGCATACTTTTCGCCTTTTCTCTCGTGTTCAGGTCGCTGTAAAGTTCTAGCTTGAGAGTTACAAGAATAGCTTAGGAACCGAGTATAGCGTTCAAATTGCAAGACTTATCAGTGGAAATAAGTGTTTTTACATTCACTGAATGCTTCGGATCAGTCATGACTGACACATAAGTAGGACTTTACATTACTTGAAGAGGCCTTAAAACTATATTTTCTAGTCAGTTGTTTTATGAACCACGTATTTCATACCTTAAAGGATCAGTCAACTAGAGCTTGCACTTTTGAAAAATCCTATTTTTCATTTTGTAGATAAATCTTAATAAACTAAGATTTATTTACAGTTATCCTAAGTTTCATTATGTATAGTTAGTTTTCCTATGGGAGATGTTTATGTAAGGAAATCCCAAATGAAGGCATTTTTTCTTAGTTAAGTATACATCATTTACGCATATCAAAGGTTATTCGATATAAAAATAATATTTGACAAAGTAGAAAAGCATATGCAGTCAAGAATATATCAGGAATGAATAAAGATGTAGTGTAACTGGTTCTATAATTAAGTTGCACGTGATGCATATCATTCTAATGCTTTTAGCTTTTCTTGGGCGAATTGTCGAATTGTATACAAAACTTAAGTGTGTAGGCTAACACCATGCAAGGTAATCTGTAAGTAAATGTTTCTTTCATTATTCTTTAAATTCGTATTTAATTACATTGGTATAAGTAACAGGTGTTAAAGTACACTGTAGCTCATATTGTACTGTGTAAATCAACTTTTTGTAAATGTATGATGTATGGAAGCTGGATTGCTATAATCTTGAAAAACACCTAAACTGGAACGTATTCAGAAATTGAGAATAGATGACAGCCATATTTGATTACGTCTAGGCTAGGTCTAAATAGACACTTTTAATGTTCTGATATATATGTGAGTGATAAGAACGTGCTGCTGAAATGTACTACAGTAGAACGGAAGAGACACCCAATGCTTCCAGGTTTTCAGTCATGTTCTAACATTGACCGGTGCATGTTTTCAATGAAACTGTACATTAGTCTTCATTGTAGTACTAATATGGTGTATGCTACTGATGTCGACAGATATAAGTAGTATGTATCATCAACCGAAAGTGAAGTGTCTGGCAGCAGAAAATTGAGAAAATCAAAGAAAAGAGAACGCGAACAAAGAATGGTTGGTTTGGAAACGAAAGAACATTGAAGTATGAGACGATCGATTAACATTTTGCAAATGAAGTATTTATTGTATGGTTCTCGGATTTTGAACTCCGCCTGGAGTCCCTTTAGGGGGGCTACTGCCGGTCCCAAGCCCGGATAAAGGAGGAGGGTTGGGCATGGGGTTAGCGACCCCATCCCGTAGAAAACTAACTCGCTAAAAAAACGCTAACCAGAAAAAATTATTCGAACCATTTAAACTCTGCCCTGGGATTCAGGAGGTCTTCGTTTAGAAGAATTATGACGCCTCATGATGAAAGCCGAGTTTCTTCGGAAGTCACGAAGCCGATGCCCCTTCTGACAACCAGAGCAACCATTTATTTAGGTACATGGAATGCTCGCACAATGTGGGAGACTGGGAGAGTTTTCCGAATTGCTGCAGAAATGAGGAGATACAATTTAGAGGTGCTTGGGATCAGTGAAACACATTGGACGCAAGTTGGACAACAACGACTAGCTTCAGGGGAGCTGCTGTTATACTCCGGACATGAATAAGAAAATGCCCCACATACACAAGGAGTAGCATTGATGCTGTCCAAACAAGCACAAAATGCACTTATAGGATGGGAATCTCATGGACCAAGGATCATCAAAGCGTCCTTCAAAACAAAGAAAACGGGGATTACAATGAACATCATCCAATGCTACGCGCCTACCAACGACTACAATGAAGACGCTAAAGATCAATTCTACGATAGGCTGCAGTCAATCGTCGAGAAGTGCCCAACAAAGGACCTGACTATTCTGATGGGAGACCTTAATGCCAAGGTTGGAATTGACAACACCGGATATGAAGAGATCATGGGACGACACGGACTGGGAGAAAGGAACGAAAATGGTGAGAGATTTGCAAATCTATGTGCCTTCAATAAACTGGTCATAGGCGGGACTATATTCCCATATAAACGCATACACAAAACCACATGGACTTCACCGGATCACACCACACAGAACCAAATCGACCATATCTGCATCAACAAAAAGTTCAGGAGGACGATGGAGGAGGTGAGAACAAAGAGAGGAGCTGATATAGCATCAGATCATCACTTGCTGGTCGCCAAGATGAAATTGAAACTCAAGAGGCACTGGACAACGGGGCGGACAATATCACAAAAATTTAATACGTCTCTTCTTCGGGATAATGACAAACTCAATAAATTCAAGAAAACCCTCAGCAATAAGTTCCAAGCCTTTCATGATCTACTGAATGGAGAAGGAACTACTATGGAGAGCAACTGGAAAGAGATAAAAGAGGCAATCACTTCAACATGTCATGAGGTTCTGGGCCAAAAGAAGCACCATCACAAGGATTGGATCACGATCGATACACTGGATAAGATTCAAGAAAGGAGGAACAAGAAGGCAGAAATCAATACCAGTCGAACAAGAGCAGAAAACGTCAAGGCACAGGCTGAATACACAGAAGTAAACAAGCAAGTGAAGAGGAGCATCAGAACTGACAAACGTAAATATGTGGAAGATTTGGCAATGATGGCGGAAAAGGCTGCCAGAGAAAGAAACATGAGACAACTGTATGACACAACAAAGAAACGCCCTGAAAATCACCGTAAACCAGAACGACCACTGAAAAGCAAGGAAGGCAAGATAATCACCAACATTGAAGAACAACGAAACAGGTGGGTAGAACACTTCAAAGAACTCTTGAATCGACCAGCCCCACCGAACCCACCCAACATCGACGCAGCACTCACGGACCTCCCAATTGATGTTGGCGCACCGACAATTGAAGAAATCAGCATGGCTATCAGACAAATCAAGAGTGGCAAAGCAGCAGGACTAGACAGCATTCCAGCAGAGGCACTGAAAGCAGACGTAGCGGCAACTGCAAGGATACTCCAAACTCTCTTCAGAAAGATCTGGGATGAGGAACAGGTACCAAAAGACTGGAAAGAAGGACTTCTAGTCAAAATACCAAAGAAAGGCGATCTCAGCAACTGTGACAACTACAGGGGAATCACTCTTCTTTCAATACCAGGAAAAGTCTTCAACAGGGTATTGTTAAACAGGATGAAGGACTCCGTAGACGCCCAACTTCGAGACCAACAGGCAGGATTCCGTAAGGATAGATCGTGCACAGACCAAATCGCAACTCTACGGATCATTGTGGAACAATCAATTGAATGGAATTCATCACTCTATATCAACTTCATTGATTACAAAAAAGCATTTGATAGCGTGGACAGAAAAACACTATGGAAGTTTCTTCGACACTACGGCGTGCCTGAGAAGATAGTCAATATCATACAGAATTCTTGTGATGGATTAAACTGCAAGATCGTTCATGGAGGACAGTTGACAAAGTCGTTCGAAGTAAAGACCGGTGTCAGGCAAGGTTGCTTACTCTCACCCTTTCGCTTTCTCCTGGTGATAGATTGGATCATGAAAACGTCAACATCTGAAGGGAAGCACGGGATACAGTGGACAGCTAGGATGCAGTTGGACGATGTACACTTCGCAGATGATCTGGCTCTTCTATCGCATACGCAACAACAAATTCAGGAGAAGACGACCAGTGTAGCAGCAGCCTCGGCAGCAGTAGGACTCAGCATACACAAAGAGAAAAGCAAGATTCTCGGATACAACACAGCATGCACCAATCCAATCACAATTGACGGAGAAGATTTAGAAGATGTACAAATCTTTACATATTTGGGCAGCATCATTGATGAGCACGGCGGATCTGATACAGATGTGAAGGCATGGATCGGCAAAGCAAGAGCAGAATATTTACAACTGAAGAATATCTGGAACTCAAAACAACTGTTTGTCAACCAACACCATAATCAGAATTTTCAATACAAATGTCAAGACAGTTCTACTGTATGGGGTGGAAACGTGGAGAACTACGAAAACTGTTATCCAGAAGATACAGGTGTTTACTAACAGTTGTCTACACAAAATACTTCAGATCCGTTGGTCGGACACTATTAGCAACAACCTGCTGTGAGGGAGAACACACCATACCCCAGTGGAGGAAGAAATCAGGAAGAAGCGCTGGAAGTGGATAGGATACACATTGAGGAAAGCACCGAACTGCGTCACAAGACAAGTCCTCATCACATGGAATCTTCAAGGTCGAAGGAGGAGAGTAATATCAAAGAACGCATTAAGTCGATAAATGGAGATAGACATGAGAAGAATGAACAAGAATTGGATAGAACTAGAAAGGAATGCCCAGGATAGATTGGGTTGGAGAATGCTGGTCGTTGGCCTATGCTCCATTGAGAGTAACAAACGTAAGTGAGTAAGTAAGTAAGTAAGTCTCGGATTTTGCTAAGGCGTTCTGTAATTTTGTATTTAAGTACATTCGATTGTCCCCAATTGTGTTCTGGTTGATTATGTACTAATCAGTACTTGTTAATTAGTGACAAAATCATGCCATACACTAATGAACGTTTTCATAACTATCTTCTGTCATTAAATCTTTTAGATGCATTAACGCGTGATCCAATACAAATAGTCAGATGGATGTAAACGTTAAATTCACTTTCCTCTATTAATAGATAATTTCATCCGTGATTTAGTGTTTTTTATGTCAGTTTAGTTTATAGCGGTTAATTATTTTAAGAATCCCAAGAGTGGGATCGTGGATGCGCATTGTTGAGGAGTCCCACAACAGGACGAAACGGCCGTCCAGTGCTTCCAGGTTTTCAATGGTGGTCTAACATCAATCGGTTCATGATCTCAATTAAAAAATTTAGTAATCTCCACAACCCCTATACTGGTCATTATTTACCAGTCTACTGACATGTAAATAACCTCATAGTGTCTAATTCGTACTTAATAAGGGACACACATAACTAAAAAGGAAGCTACTCACCTTAATTATAACAATTTGTTGCGTCAATCGGTAGATTATATTAGACGCATATAACCTGCATAGATCTCATTTACTGATGTGCAAAAAACGATGTCCTTGATATAACATATCAAGTGTATAACTTCAATTAAAATGAAATGAGCGACTACTTCGTTAACCTCATTTCACAGACTCAGTTCCGTTTATATGACGAACGCAAAGTATATCAGTGAGAGTTATAGCGATATATTTTGCATTAACATCTTCAGCATATTTATATATATTAAAAAGCTTTAAGTAATTTAAACTTTACTGGTTCATTGAGACATAATATATTCACCAAGATCATAAATTACCATGTCATCTTTCGAGAACACATGTGCAAGAAGTTATAGCCATATGCTGAGATGGCGTCCCAGTTAGTAATTCTTGATTCAGAAGCTGAATAAAGGACTGATAACTTATCGAATGGGTGGAAACATTTTGTGCTAACTCTATGGAATTCGTTCATTTGAAAGAATACAAATGTAAAAACTCAAACCGTCAGAATCCCTCAAATAGTCTTAAATGTCAATCTAATCACCAAATGTAGTAAGGTAAAACTAAGAATTTGGAATCAGTCCAATTAATTGAGTTATAAAAAGTTATAGAGATTCTTCAAATAATCTGCTGTTGCTGTTAGTTATCTTTTTGTGTCAACTTCCATACATTTGACACTACGTGAAAATGGAAATTGCAAACCAAAAACTTACCTCAATCAATAGATCATGTGACCAATTCAGATGTCCAGCAATATATTATTATTACTACATAGAAGCAGACTAGTGAAACTATAAATTCTTCCATATGCTGGTGGTTGAGAAGCTGTAGATTATGGCTTTAAACGATACATTTTCAACTACTGCATCACAGCATTGTAAGCAGAGATAGATAGTGACTAGCAGTGGAATCCATGACGCACGTTTCGTCGTCTTTGGGATTTTTCAGATGGATGTGCCTGCATCCTAAAGTTGTTGATTACTCCAGGACTCGAAGTTAGTGCTGTTAGCTCCAAATTTCCGCGTGTTATTATGCACTTAGCTACTGAATCTAGATGGCCACTAGCTTTTGTAATGGGGTGAGTTTAATTTATCTTGTATTGGCCGTTTGAATCTTCCTATTGATGTTTGGGTCTATAATTGATCAGTCTCTTGTTGGCATACGTTCATTCTATTCAGATTTCACAAATAATGCTAATAATTCACAAGCATTGTAAGCAGAGATGGATGGTGGTTAGCAGTGAAATCCACGTGCGTTCTGGGTTCCACTGCTAGCCACCAACCATCTTTGCTTACAATACTTGTGACTTAAGGTAATATTGGGGCAATCCAAACAGGATCCACATATGCTGAAAAAAGATTGAACAATTGCAGTCTTAAACGTCAATGGGAAGATCCAAACAACCAATACAAGTTCAATTACTGCATTATTGATTCCGAAGCTCATCAGGCTCCTGATTTTGCAGCAAACATGAGAAAATATTCTGAACTGTCATTAAAAGATTTCATCAAAATATATACACAGCTAGATTGATTACTAATGCAAATTAGGAGATTACTGTGACAAGATTTTAGTCTGCATCCGCTTTGAAAATAGGCTTTTCTGTTTTAGAACAAAGAAGATAGCGGAAACTGAAATAGTCTTCCTAACATTCAGTAATAACTACTCAGGTGGTCCTAACTTTTTTTCAAGCTTCATATTTTAGGGCGATTGAGTGATAAAATATGATAGTCGAAGAAATGTGGTTTTTACTCAATTCTTTATTTGCCCATGTTTTTTTAAAAAAAATATTTTAAATGTGTAACTTACTGTCATACTGGTATAGTAACTAAGTGAGACATCTTTTGTTTGTCCATAATCTATTGTTTACGATTTCATACCTCATAAAACTAACCAAATACATGATTATTTATTTCAACATAAGGAACTGATCTACTCACAGTAATTCATTTTAAATGTGCCCTTATTGTTTGATATAAACATCTGCCAATTTTATTCAAATCAGTATGTATAAAGAAAACATATGGAGTTGATATTATCAATAGTTTGTGATCATTTTTCATACTCATCATTATCTAGTTTTAGTTAATTAACACGATCACACATATATATACATCTAAGGAAAACTAACCTGGAAATTATGCATTCATCAATGAATGAACTATTTTGATACCTAGATATGACCTAGGAATGCTGATAGGGTCTTCATATAAACTCTCATGAAATTATAGGTGAATAAATAAATAAACATTTGCGTTCACACTATGCGTGTATGCGTATTTCATGGCTAGATGTTATTTCGTTTTAATTAGCAAAACTATAAAAAAATTGCTATGCAAAAGTTGAATGTACAAACTTAGCTAGGTGATTATACACAAAATAACCTTGAAAGAGAACTAATTAGAATAAAATAATTTCATGATGGGAATTATTAAGGAGATACAAATGATGAAAAGAAAACAGTTTGGTGTTTTTTTAATAATTACATCCAATTTACTACTTTCTTGGTGAATTAATGAACTAATATTATGAAAATATATACGGTATTGGTAATACTAATACTGTGGTGTGTACTACTTATATGGATATAAGTAGTGTGTGTAAGTTTGTATTTAGATGCATTCGATTGTCCCCACTTGTGTTCTCGTTCATTACAATACTACTAATAATAATAACGCTGATACTAATGATAATAATTTCTAGGTGAGACTATAATTTATGGGCGACCTTTGAGCAACGCTAATGTGACCTTGGGAATGTCCACTTACTAACTTGGACTAAATGAGGGTTATAAAACGATGTTAAGATTTAGAATTATGATTTACAGTTGATAGTTAGGGTTAAGAACTAGATTTAAGTGTTTCATCACGCTTTGACATCAGCTAAATTGTTAAAACGCTATCTAGCCAAATGTATGAATGAATTTCGCGCCAAAATCCAAGACCTGTTATCGTAAATCGGATTGGTTCGTCCATAAATTATAGTCTCGCCCATTTCTCAATTTCTTGGCATATATTTGACTCTAGTAAAGAATTATCAACATCAAATAAATAATATTATGGTGAATTTCTGCCCGATATCCAATGAACTCATAAATACTTAAGAAGTACCTCACACAGTTTTATTCAAATGAAAAGCTGCTATCCATATTCATTTGCAAATATTTTTGAGTCATTTAGTAGTTTTGATATTTTTATTCATTGCACAACTTATACGAAGCAGTATTCCATTGTAAATAATTTTATATTTCTTCAGTGGCTGATGAACGGATTGCACAAATTATGTTGGCATCTTCTGGATTTTAGAATAATTTTGATTTTCATCAAATCGTTTGAGTATATGTGACTAGCATACATAATTAACCGATGAAAAACAGATTTAGGTCACAATTGATTGATCACTGGGTGACCAATGTCATGCGTGTCTAGTCCTTATTATTAGTGCACATCGAATGCTATCGATCATGTTGCAATGTGGCCACCAGTCTAGGTGACTCAACACCGCGGGCACTATTGTGAGATTAGATGGTGTTGGAGGTAGTCGACAGGAAACCCTGGACCCGGGTTTCGTGCTACTTGGCACTCGTCAGCAAGGTGTACATGTAATCTTAAGGGAACTGGTGCTCCCTCACCGATTTGATCCCGTGTCACCCAGTGATCAATCAGTTGTGATTACATCTCAGTCCTACAGGAGGTTGGTCCCGGCCCAGATAGCTCAGTGGTAACGTCTCTGACTGTGAAGCTGTATGACATGGGATCGAATCCGTCAGAAAGCACCAGTTCCCTCGAAGACTACAGGTACACCTTGCTGACGAGTGCCAAGTAGCCCGAAACCCGGGTCCAGGGTTTCCTGTCGACTATCCCCAACCACCATCTAGACTTAGGAAGTAATTAGCCGAGAAACTTGAGAAACTTAAGACTTCATCGGAAATATTCAGTGAATCGGTACTACAACTTCGAAGTAGATAAAATTCACACTCAAGAACTCGACTGAGAAAAGTCATATGTCAAATTGTTTGTGGCTTGAATAAAATCAATGTCAGCATATCTCTTTGATTGAAATACTAGATCGCATGGATTCGTATTTCTTGTAAAAACCAGCAATTTTTACACAATTAGAGATAAATGTTTTGGATTAATGCAAATTTACGCTAAATCTATATTTACAATATAAATAACATGAATCATTTAATAGTAGTTAGCTGTTATTCCACGAACGATAACAAAACTCTATTGTTTTACTATCTAACTGTTAAGCTACATATATTCTCATTTTTTTAAACGTTTCATTAGAATAGCGGAAGAGGAGATGACTGATCCTATTTACCTATTTATTATGTTAATGCATAAATCACATGATTAATTAGATGCAATAAACATGACTTTGATGTATAATAACCGATAAATTTCATTCGATACAATATTAAAACAAAACTGAGTAATTCATTACCAGTTTATTGATTTTAATTTTCAATCAATTAGAGTTTCTTGTTTGGCTCATTTTGTATACCTTTGAATATATTATTACGATCATGACGATTATTATATAAACTAGTTTTATTCTGATTGTGTTATAGTTATTCTTAACTTAGGCTTGAATGTTTAATTAGACCCTTGAATTGAGAACCTTATATATGTTTTCAATGCTGATTAAATATGTACACAATTCTCTTCCGTTTCGACTTGTCTGTTGTTGTACTCTTCGCTGTGAAATGCAGTGTCTAAGAGTTGATACTGATACACGGTTTAAACCGGTTATTCGAGTGAAAAGACTGAGATCGAGGAAGGAAGTTTATTAATTCACCATATCGACATGCATATATGTTTGTATATGCCGATGTCCGATCTATGAGAAATGAAAGTCATTTCTTGGCTAATTACTTTCACCTATCTTTCAACTGAATGCTGACTGAATCAGTGTATCACCTTTTTCTCCTGTATGTAAGTTTGGATTTTCGAACTCAGCTGAAGTTGTTGAGATTGGGATAAATCATACTCTCTCTCTAATTCTCCTAATTGGCTCAAAATATACTTTCCATAAACTTCTGAAAGTGACATTTAACATTACTGTATCTTGTGCAAAGTGATCAAAACGTTTAGGTCATTAAACATTCAGAAGTAATATAGAATGACAGCATTTGGAGTCAGATTGAAACTTAAAAATACGCCTTGATAGTAGTTCCAAGAAAGTTCATAAATAAGACTTTACAAGATTGTTATAACTTAACAATTTTTCAGATACATCATCAAATTTTCTTTATTGGATTTTGCATATTTCTCGTTTCTGACTTGAGGTTGAAATGTTGATTGTCGATTTAGAGTAGTGTTACACAATTTATCCTATAGTTAGTAATAACGTTTGAGCTTCATGGTTTTGAGTAGATCATTTCGTAGACTTTCTAAGATGATTTCAATCATCATTTGAAGCCAACTGGAGAATCATTGGACAACTGTTTCATCTAAGTTCGGCATTTAATGTAGACCATGTTATACTATAGATTAATTGAGGTCTAAATTAAATATAATCAGACTGAAACTCAGTTTTATAACGGTATCTATACATCGTGAAACCTAAATGCCAAAGTTTCAATATTAGATAGGGTCTTATGTATAAATTTCTGAAGAGCTCCAAAGTAAAATGAAAGAGTCGTAAATTACTTGTTGTTGTTCTGATTGACCAACAGTTGATGCTAGGATGTCAAAAAATTAGCTTCATACATTTTCCCACGTGTGTTTTGGTCTCCATAGCTTTCGCTATTTGATGTAACACCAGAAACCAAATTACCTTTTCTCTAGAGAAATGTAGTGGTGATACAGAATCATTTAACATGTATCTTTTCTGCTTTTAGTTACATTGAATAACTGAGAACTTGATCATGCAAGCCATACAAGCGTGTAATCCTGGATCGTCTGTAGTCATTTTCTACTCATATATTTATATTGAACCATTCACAGGACTTGTAGTTAACATCAAAATTTCCTATATGTTTTGATGATGATTGTTGACAATTACGACAGATTGCATATCAATTACATATCGGTTGTAACTTATTGCAACTAGATCCCTTAAAGGTTTGGAATCCTTGTTTTTCTTGCTGTTGAAATCGTAATTTAATTCATTCAACTTTAATTTCGAAATTTGACATACAGTCAACAGAATATTCAGCTTATCGGTTAGGCTTGAGATTATTAATTTCTTGTTACCTGCTTAAGGTGTTCCACGGAAGAAATATTTCTAATATTTAAATTTATTTGTATCTCTTTAATGCAAGATCAAGTGGATGCACCAACTCTATCAGGTACATAACTTACTTCAATGTTTATAATGAATTAGTCCAACAGGTACGTTTGGGCATACTTTATGTCTTCTAATGATCAGTAACGCTAATTAATTGTAAGTAGTCAGTAGAAAGATCTGTTTGACCTAGATCATATACGAAGTATTGAGTACAAAGTTAAACATGATAAAAACTTGTTTTAAACATAGTGACTATAGAATGTTTTTTTTCAGTCTACTAATCTGTCGTTGAAATAAGGACTCAACTATTTTGTATATATCATGCCTGGCATATTAAGTCGTGAAATCCGAGACATTTACTATAATCTGTCACAATTTTACTAATAGTACACAATTGTGTTTGGGTTTGAGCAACGATCACTAGATGTACTGAAATGACACACCGTATTTCGTGCTTTGCACGAGATCTGAGGGTACTTGGTATATTTTCTTGACGAAACCATGGTTTCATACATTTGAAAAAGCCCAAAGAGGGTTTGAATAGCTGTCTAGTGTTCCTCCGGTTTGCAATAATTATTCATATGATTCTAGACCTTAATGATCAGTAACATAAATGAACATAATTAAAGGTTTATATCTATGTTCAACGTGAAGCGAATAAATAAAAGGGGTTACGAACTAACAACAATTCTACAACGTTATTAATTTTAACCAGAATCTTTAGGAAATGTGGATTCAAACTGTTTACTTCTGAGACTCGGTTTAACATAGTATTACTTTGTGTTTTTTTCTTTCTTTCTAAAACTGTATGACTCATAATATTCCCATTGTTTTAATTATAAATTAACCCTTAAACACTTTTAAATATTTATAACCTTTCTTGGCATAGGTCAGATAATAAACTTTCTAACTTATCGTAGACATTGGCCTTTTCAATTGAACCAATTAGAAATAAGAATAATAATTAATTTAACCAATCAGAAGAATCTATTTAATTTTATTTATTTTATGTGTATTTTTCGAGGGCTGACTACAACAGGTGATTTTTTTCTTCTTCATCTTCAGGATAGTAACCATTACAAAATCAAAACATTATTATAGTATTCTATAGCTTTTTTATTTTTAAAAATCATATTAACCAAGGAAATATTTAACACATTTCTTAATGTTACATAACAATTTGTTTATATACTATTTCAACTAATTTAATCTCAACCTACAATCAAGTAAACAATATTTATATTCAAACGTTTATTTTCTATTCAATATTTGTATGAAAGGTATGTTCGATTATTTAACAAGTAACTAGTTAGATTTATTTTATGGTATATCAGTAAACATAACTTGAATTTGTTTTAATTCGTTTCAATTGATATCATATGAAAATTTTAAAATTTATATGATGGTGGAAAAGATTTGTAGCTCAGGTGGATGATTTTGACGAAGTTCTGTTCTCTGAGTTTGATGGTTTGGTGCAGATGATGTCGTTCAGAAGAACAATGAAAGGTCCATGATCAAACCATCCAGCTCAGAGAACAAAACTTCATTAAAATTTATATGTTTACAAGGAGCGAAATCATGTTTTTGATAATATTGAGATTGCTGAATGATTGAGAAACTTTCATTGTTGTACAATCAGACAGTGATGTTTTTTTCCAGTTAAACCATTTTATTCAAGTAATACAGTATTGCCAGTACAATGAACATATATTTCAATAACACAATTCTGCTATTAATTTCATTTATTGGTCTAAATTTCTACACTAATTAACTGTCTAGAATTAAGATAGTGTCACAAAGTCAAAGTATTTTCTCTCCCAAACTGTACTCACACAAGACAAAAATACTGATAAATTTATTCTTCAGTACAGTTTTCACTATGAACTAATATCAGCCTGAAAATCGCTGGAATCAGAAACATGTTTCTTCGTGGTTCGGAACTAACCACAAATATGAATTCATGACACTTCCAGGGTTGGAATAGACAACCCTTAAGTTCTTAGACAATATTATACGTCTAAAATGTTTTGTGTGGTTACAGTGAATTACATTTGTACTCATCCAAGCTATTATATACTATGATCCCTAATTAATGTGATAGCAAGACAATAAATCATCAGTGACATTGGTTGAGGTTTATGTCTTATGTTATGCCGAAAATTAGAGATAACACTTCCCACATCTGATTTTCCAGGGGTTAGACTTCGACCGGGAATTGCACTTTTCTACTTAGAATATGCCGACAACATAATTCCATTTGGTGAAGACGTTGACAAAATGCAGAGTCTGATGACCACTCTACGCAACAATGCAGGCATATTCGGCATGCGATTCTCTCCCTCTAAATGCAAAATGTTGCCTCAGAATTGGGTTCCATCGACACCCAAACTAGTGATAGGGAGTGAAGAAGTTGAGCATGTCGACCGCTTCACTTATCTTGGGAGTATCATCAGCCCTTGTGGTCTGGTGTGTGACGAAGTCCCAGCACGGATACAGAAGGCTCGACTAGCTCTTGTCAACTTGCGTCATTTGTGGCGTAGGCGAGATATCCGTCTATCAACCATAGGACGTGTTTACTGCGCAGCAGTTCGTTCCGTCCTACTCTATGGCAGTGAAACATGGCCGGCAAGAGTGGAGGATATTCGTAGGTTACTAATATTTGATCATAGGTGTCTTCGAAACATTGCTCGTATATCCTGGGACCACCGAGTAAATAATACAGTTGTTAGGAAACGGGTACTAGGTAAGGATGGCAAATCAATTGATGAAGTAGTGAAACTAAATAAGTTGAGATGTCTCGGACACGTGGTACGTATGCTCGACCACCGACTTCCCCGACGTGCGATGTTAAATGGTATAGGAGTAGGTTGGAAGAAAGCTAGGGGTGGTCAGACCAAAACATGGAACAAATCCATGAAGTCACTGACAAGTCAACTGAATCATGTTGGTAGGTGTAGAGAACCTGGTTGGGGACCGCGAGACGATAGCAACCGATGGTTAGAGATCTTGAATGGCATGGCTCAAAATCGTTTGCAATGGTGCAGGTGCATCCACTCTTTGTGTTCTCCCAAATTCCAATCTTCTGAATTCTTCATGTCTCTTATTTTTCCTCTTTGCAAATTTATTTAGCTGGATTATACTCATTAGATAACATCTTCAAACTCTAATGTTACCGATAACTGCTTATACTTTTACTACCTCTACCACTACGGGATAGAATCGACAACTTCATCTCTGTGCTAATGTGGTATGGCAACTCGAACTGATGTACGTGCGTACGAAGTCCCACGTTGTTACTGACTGACTGTACCGAAAATGATCTTCCTTGACACATCAATGAAGATTTTAATTTCGGCATAGTTTTTGTTTTAGTGGTTATCTATACTGACCATAGAACCTATCAGCAGACCATTTGACTTATTTATTCTGTTGTAATGTCGAAATGTTTTATTAATTGTCGTAGTTTGATTTTGTTTGTTCTCAGGCAAATAAAAATACAACTCCTTTTATATGTCTGTTGATAAATTTTTATGGGTTCGGTGATTTTTCCAAATTACATGGATTAATAAATGTATAAGTGCATGTAAGTTTGACTAAAACTACTTTAATAGTAAATATCGTTGTCAAGAATTTATATTTCTTCATTTGATCTGATCGGCTTTCACACCTACATTGTGTAGACAGCGATGAATAGTTGAGATTTAAAATGGTTTCATTAGATTTTAATGGAAATCTACATAATTCACTGTTTATTTTATCGTCGATGAAATACTTATAAGCTGAAATGCACAAAAGTTGATGGCTAAACATTTTCAATAATTTAATAGTTTTACATTACAGAATGACTTTAGTCAGACTAACTTTGAAAGGTATTTCTAGGAGTTCTAGTAAAAAAGACTGTAGTCGATGGAGTTGAATCATCTTGAACATGAGAGAAAAAAATATGAATAAATGATGACAGTGGGAATTGACTGAAGTTTGAAATATAAACAACTGAATACCACTTTTGTGGTTTGAGGGTTCAGCATTTGTCACGAAATCTGAATGTACTGGGTTCGATCCCTGACGAGGCAGCAGATAGCCACGGTTAAAAGGTTCCTTACTTGGTAAAAATAATTGTTTGATGTTCCCTGGTTCTCGATGGTTGTCGAATAATAAGTTCATTCGTAATGTGAAACTATAAATTTGAACTCTCTACAAACCCTTGTACTAAGAAACATTATCAATAGTGCTTGTAACAAACTCATCTTATTCATAGTGCATTCACTAGAATGTTTTAAATTTATTGGTAAACACAAACAACTATCTGAATGTTGATGTATGTTGTTATAAGCCTGTTACAACTTTAATTATCAACTACTATATATGTGATTCAATGAGTAAGGATGAGTTGGTTGTTTAAAACGAAAAGTATTGCATTTAAGCCTCATTGTTTACATCAACACTGGTACGCATTTACATCCTGCTGGACAGTCCCATATAAGACTTGATCCCACTTCAAGTCTCGTATATTTAAAGATCAGTTGAAATTCATATTTTTAAGCCACAAAACAACAGCTTCAAAATCTTTAATTTTAAATAGGGTACATCATTTACGTATTAATAATTTCGGTTCTAGTACACTCGATTACAAGCATCGTAGTAGTGATCGTGCCGAAATAGTGAACGAATTCTCTTACGATAAATGATTTCCTTTAGTCGTAAGAGCTTATATTTTCTCTGAATTAATCAATATGAATCAACGTGTAAGTCTTCTTGGAAAAAACGTTCAATATTTTTTGTATACACATAAAATATAGTTTTTGATATGGGTTTGCAGTACAACAGATCATATTACTTTTACCCCCTTTGCGATTTACTAACTTAATATACCTGGAATATCAAAATACTCCTTTATGAAGTTCAATATACCGATAGAGCTTGATCAATTCAATTATTCATAAAAACTTTGGAAAAATTCATATTCTTACACAGAAACAATGTTTTACGCTCATTAAACAAGTAGGTTTTATAGAAAGACTCAATGCTCTAACAGAGAACGCTTTAGTATTTGTATTGACGTGTTTATGGAGTAAAACTAAGATATAGTGATTTCTAAAATGAACCTAAGAAAGTTTAGATCATTATTAGTCAGTCAGAAAGTAAGATTTGAAAATCATTATTACTAGCTACTATCTAGAAATATATCATTAAACTAAGTAGGCTTTTCTTATTCTTCACCAGTTAATTTTTCATAAAATATTTTTAGTAATCTAAAAGAAGATCAGATTATCCAGGTTGCTTAAAATGATAAATTGAACTAAATTACACTTTGAATCATTTGACTCTTGAAGAATTCTATTCCTTTTGTTTCGAAGTTGATAGTACAAAATCTGTTTTTGTTAATCATTATAATATTCACAAAAACCCTTCTGATAGGAATTAACATATGCTCACTAGTGACTGATTTCAAAAGGTATTTCTTGGAGTTCCAGTGAGAAGCAGTGACCGGTGGAGTTCAACTGGGTCTTTTGCGAGATAGTAACTCACTGATGACATTGGTGGATGTGTCGTTCGATTTCGTGGATTAGTTGAAGTTAGACACTAACACCGTTGGATGCCGCCCAGCTCAGTGGTCTAATGATTAAGCGCTTGTGCGCGAGACTGATAGATTCTGGGTTCGAATCTCGGGAGACGCCTTTGTGAATGAGCACCACTGAGGAGTCCCACAATAGAACGGAACGGCCATCCAGTGCTTCGAGGTTTTCCATGGTGGCCTAGCTTGAATTGACTCATGATCTCAGCCATTGAAATGACTATAATATCCACAAAATCCCTTCTGATATGAATCATTTTTTGTCGAAAACTCATATTTTTGAGCAGTTAAATTATTACCCAATAAATTAATTCATCTTGACATCTATAAAATACAAGATCATTTTCTGTGTTTACTTAATTCAGCTCTGGTTTTTATACAATCTGTTATTCATATAATTGGGCATTTAAATTAACCAGTATTGAAAATATCAGCTAAGGTATAATGTAGGTAGTTGCCAATCACAGTTGAGAGAACTACTTTAAAGTTCTTGTACAAAATTTAAAGATGCATGGCTTCTATCTATAATCACATAAGATGGACAATATAAATAGTAGTGAGGGCAATTAAAATTGTCAGGAAGAATTTTTTTCGGTTATGGTATGGTAAAAATGACAATGCTAAATGTATCAAGTACTCACTTTTTTGTTGAAAAATTTTGTAAACTGGTAAGGAAATCATTTTCTTAATGATTCCTTGAATAGTGAGCAGGTTGATAAAATAGAAATGCTTAGATGTATAACGATTTGTATACATCATATCGATATGTTAACAAGGATGGTAGTCCTGTAGCTTGATCTCTTTAACTCATCAGTAATGTGATTAACCTGGGTTTTATGAGAGAGAAAGAATTTTTATAAGAATCTTTATAGCAATGAGTAGGATTGAGAAAGAAACTATTATCGTGAATAAATTCCCACAGTCAAATTTCTGTTTTATTTTGTAACGATATTTCCACAATGCTACTATCGATAAACTGAGTCTGTCTTGGAGAACAAATAGACTACTGAAGACCGCTATGCTCTAAAAGGCTTCATTACTTTTGCTGGGACATATTTTTGATTTATAAGAAATTTCTGCTCACTGGTTGAATGTATGTTTACTACTAGTTTTTGGACCCTTTAACAGTGGATAACTAACTCAATACGTGTTACTTTGTAGTTTCTATCATGAAAATTATAATACCAATCAGTCGTTAAACTGATGGTCATAGGCTCAGAATTTTCATTTAATTCAGCCTTATCAATTGTCATCAATTTGGAATTGTACCATTTTATCAATTATCAACTTAACTATTTCCATAAGTACATAACAATCCAAGATCCCATACCTCATAATGGGACAATAATTGGGAAAAAAATTCACAAAGTGCAAAGTGAAGGGAAAGAATAAATTTCAGATACATTGAAAATCTAAATGTAAATAGCATTGTTCAGAAGTGACAAATGAAATTGATATATCAGCCAACTACTAAAGTTTTATTTCCAATCAACATAAAACAACATTAGATATCTAAATGATACTATACTTGTTTTTAAATTGTTTCATTTTTATTCTAATATGACCTAATGAATCATTAATTATATTCCAATAGAATTCTCAACTGTTAACAACCCAATCAAATAATATGCGTTAAGTATTCCTATCTTGATTTGATGACTTTTTTTCAACCACTTATGACTAGTTAAGTGGAGTTTCTTTTTTATTTCACAAGGTCTAGGTTATATATAGCCTATAGCATTTTCATCAAAATGCTCCTTCTTTTTTTGCTTCTTTATAAATCTCTAGTTGGTTACAATCAATACAAATTTTATTTAAATAATGTTGTTGTTGTTGTCTTATTCTCTTTGACATTATACTTTTAACCTGAATCTTATGCTTTATATATTTGTATTCAAAAAACTGCCATTTTTATGTAAACAAACTGTTTTTAACTGATCTACATACTTGGTTATTATTGGTTTTTATTTTATTTGAAAAAAAATAAACATAATTATTGTGATATTATTTTTTTTTGAAATCAACCAATCGGTTAAAGTTTTTGTTTTTAGCGAGTTAGTTTTCTATAGGATAGGGTCTCTAACCTGATACTCAATCTTAATCCTTTATGATTGAGATCATGAACCGATTGATGTTAGACCACCATTGAAAACCTGGAAGCACTGGACGGCCTTTTCGCCCTGTTGTGGTTCTCTTCAACAGTGCTCGCGGGATTCGAACCCAGGGCATTCAGTCTCGCACGCGAACGCTTAACCTACTGGACCACTGAGCTTGCCGGCATCTAACGGTGTTAATGTCTAAACTCAATCAATCCTCCTCCTTTACCCGGGTTTAGGACCGGTAATAACTCTAGAAGAGTTCATAGGTAGAGTTCAACCAATCACAGTACTTACAAATTTAAATGATTTTTACTTTCTGGGAAAAAAGTAAACAGAAAATAATGATAGATTAATTTCTAGTTTTATTTATATTAATTCATCATTGAGGTTCTTTCAGCATCTTTGACAAAATTAAATAAATTATAATCGATTGTTGCTTTTTGTTCTTCTTTTTTTGATATGTCATTATAGAATCTCTATTCAAAATCTTTGTGTAACGTTTAAAGAAAGTTACAAATACACGCAATACATATATATACACATACATACACATACAGTGAAGTTGGTTTTAATAGCTCAATGAAATGATCGTTTTTGAGAGATTTTTAATATCACTAGTAGAATTTTAATCATTTGTTACTGGTTTATTATTTTTCTTCGGAGAATGTTTGGTTTAGATTAATAACGATAACTAAACTGGGAAATAGTATCCAGGTTAAGAATAGATTTTGATCAATATTTTACAATACTAATAAAAAATGGCGCTTTGTTGAAATTCAAATATTGATTTGATATAGATTGTTAAACATTGTTGATAATTAAGCTTTTTAGAAGAACCTTGTAGGATCTTGTGTGTTGTAAATAAACTTTGAAAAACCGATTAGTAGTTCAATCTATTTATAAACTTGTTCTCTTTCTATTTGACAAAACTACGGAAATAAAGTTTCAGTTTGTTTTAGTTTTAATTAGGGAAAAATTCTAAGGGGATAAAATGTTCGTTCCTATATGGGATGTTTTTGATCACATACTAGCGGTAGTTGATGATTAAAAAAGTATGCTTGACTACATTTCTTTCTGTATATTTTGTGGAATGAATAGAGACTTAATTGTATTACAAGAAAAAATATTTATCACTATGAAATGGTTGAGACTGTTAAAAGTTATGGAAATGATGAACGGCCGTTTCGCCCTACTGTGAGGCTACTAAGCAGTGAGCAACCACGATCGTGCATTCTAGTTCAGCGGTCTAGAAGTTAAGCTTCCAAATGCGAACAAAGGTCCTGGGCTCGATTTCCGCGCACGGAATTGTGAGTGCACACTTTTGGGGATTCCCACACTAGGATGAAAATGTCATTCAGGGGTTTCAGGTTTTTAATGGTGACCTAACTTAGATTGGTTCATAATTTTAATCGAGATCATTTTATATATAATGTTGAATTAATGGTTGTCTAAGTAAACTGGAAACGGTTTCTGTTAGTTTATGAAATGTGATCAATATGCGAATTCGTGACCAGGTTGACTTGTAAATGCACTCACATCAGATGTCATACAAAAAGAATTCTCAGGAAGGTAGAAATCAAGAAAGGTTAATGCAAAATTGTTTTTTCTTTATCAAATTGTTATTAATTGTCAGACAGTTAACATTGTCAAAGATTTGTAGGTAGTATTCGTTACGTATTGGCATCGATTCGGATACACATAAAAAGCTAACAAGCACTAGATAGTTGTCTCTTTCTAGTATGTGACTTTTGAACAAAGAGCGTCCACGATACCACCATCGTTCGAATTCAAGACCTTCAGTTCCTTTAGTTAAACTTGAGACCACTGAATTATTATCCACTGGCTTATATTTCTTACTTCAGTGCTTCATGCTTCTCGATAGTTGTCTAGTAAGATAAATATCATTTAAACTCTGAAATTCATCAGTCTCCTCAAACCATAAGTTATAGTTGGAACAATTTCATGGTGTAAGCGACTCAGACGGTTATAGTGATTTTTATGAATAGCTGCTTAAGTTTTTATATTGTTTTACTACCTATATTCAATATTAACTCTTAGGGATACCAACTTTATAGGCTTTTAAGGTACTTATCTTAAAACTGTATAGCGGAGGTGTAGTACTAAATTTTCCTACATTATATTTGTTTTAATGAAGTGATTTTTTCACGAATTATAGAATCTAATCATGTAATTCTTTATATAGCACACAACCTTTCATGATGCTGAATACTCTAAAGTAGAAATGGAATTAGTAAAATGGTTGGTATATTTCCCTTCGTGAATGTTCTTCGATAAAAGTAAGGAGAATACATGGATTTTCATACATTAAACATATTAAGTGTTGTGAAAATGATCAAGAACTTTTATAACAGAAGCTAAATAGGGATAAACGCTCTTCGAATATATTTTATGGTGTTTTTAAAATGATTACGTATCAAATGTATGTTCAAGCGGAATGTGTTTCGCTAATGTCTATTTTGTGTTGCGTATTTTTAATTGTAACCAAACATATCGCACTGAATAAACAAATTACTATTAATGTAAACTGTTTGAAAGGATGCTTCGGTATCGCTTGTATTCATAAGATGATTATATTTGAATTAATGAGTAGCAGTGGAATATGCTATGTCTTTTAAGGACTTATCGACTGGATGTGGGCTTTATTAGTTAATAAGATCACTCTTATATTGTGAACCTCTTAAACCAAGAAGAAATAAAGTTTACGTCTGTAGTTTTAACTGGATGAGTTTGTTATTTTATGGTAGAATATGTGCTGTTTGTACAGTACTCTTTTCCCTCTTAAGAAATGATATATTTAATGAACTCATATTAGTAATAATCACAGTGTCTTTATAAATACTTAGAAATAGGTCATATTTCTTGAGAGTTTGGTGAAATATTGTAGAGAACAATAGTGATAGTGATTGGGATGGGTGGCAACCGAAGAAATCATAAAATAGTAACATAGTTTCACACATAATTTTACACTTTATTGAACTTTCTAAACTTTACAACGGAACATTACTATTTATTACTATTACTATTTATTGCCCTGACAACTATGTATACACTGTCATAGATTTGGATAAAAACTGGGAGATATTTATCAGCTAGTTTTTGTGATATTGGTTTCCGAATTTAAGGTGTGATTTAATGAAGTTATTATGCTCACCATGACACTTGAAAGTCTTAGGTTTGATCCTGTATGTGTGTGCGTACTTGATGAGGTTTTGACCGTAATGTGGTTGTGATTGTCGAATGAAGTGTATATTTTCAACCAAATGGTATAACTTTGAACTCTTTGTTGAACTTCTTAACAATGTATCAATAGTTCCCACTTCAAATAGAGCAAAATTATCCTATAATTACTGGATCGACCTGTTTTCACAACCTTTTATGTGGTTTGATATCTTTGTAGATTATATCATCTTTGTTAAGTGACATATTTCAAGATCTTGTAAAGGTTTTGAAATAAATGTGTTGCGAGACTCATCACAAGTGACGTGATTAGTTGTAAAACGTATCTGTTTTGTACAACTATGGTTTGTTGTAGGTTTGAGAGAGAATAAGTTCAACAAAATAAAACCACCAACGGAATCTGCAAAGATAAATAAATCATAAAATACGACATTTCTAGTTGAATTGGGTAATGGTAGTGTTATTAAGAATGAAAATGAATGGTTTAAGACTAAAGTGTTCAGCACATAGATAACAACGATAGCATAAGCATCCACCTGACCTACAAATTGTTTATGTCAGGATGTGAATCAGCCAGTCAATTATGTATGTTGTGATTAAAATTAATGACACTTATATAAGTAAGTCAATCGGCTTATAAAGCATATTCATATTTACAATTAATTGAAATTGTATGATAATGACAGATGTTTACATGAATATGTTAGAGGAGTTTTATTATGAGTAGAAATATTAGTAGTAGTACTAATCCCTAAACCTGACCGATACGTACTTTAGTACTTAAGAATGAAATAAAACTATAAAAACTGGAAACCGTGAGCGTATCTGAATGTATTGTGTTGTAATCAGGATGAAATGCGTAATGAAGTAAAAATGGATTATCATTTTATGCAAACCACAGTTTTTCTAAAGAAAGACAATGTCCAACTAAGTATTAACACCGTTGGATCTCGATCCAGTGATCTAGAGGTTAAGCGTTTGCGTGTGAGCAAACCGAGGGTCTTGATTTAGATTCCCTTGAAGGCGCACTGCTTAGGGGTCACACATTAGGACGAGACAACCGTTCAAAGTCGTCAGGTTTTCAAAGGTGGTCTAAAATTGATCAATTTCTGATTTCAATGAAACTCAACAATCTCCAAAACCACATACTGATAAATGATTGATTTAGTGGAGCAAGAGAATGGGTCCCAAACGCGGCCCTGATTAGGTCAATGGAAGAGTAGCTGCATCTGACTTTATCAATAACTCAACGTGACTTTATTATGTGATTTGACAATTATAGTCTAAAAAATCCATGAAAACTTGAATTATCCCACGTTGTTCTTTTCATGAAGGATTACAACGAATCTCTACTGTACGTTTTATTATCAGTTAGTTGGCGATCCTACTTTGCTGTTGAAGATATGTATGGCTTATGGTTTCTCTATACATGATCTATGTATTTGTTTTCCTAATGTAAATGCTTTAATAGGTATATTTTTGACTTGATGCAAGTGGCCGAAGTTAAATTAAAAAAGACATCACCTGCTGAATATATATTTTTCTGTACTAAGAAACTAAGTCGATAGACGAAATACCTTCTGCTTTTTGCTTTCTTTAATATTTCGATAACTATTCTTTTGATATCATCATATTTTATAGTTTAAGTGACTGGGAATGATCATCTCTATGTCTATTATAATTACATTTTCATATCACGGATAACCATTACAAATAACAAAATCAGGTCTTCATTAATTGAAGAGTGACTTACGAACCAGTTTCCTCTAATTGCCTATCATATCTTATCTTGTTATTGTTTGTGTTCATACTTACCATTTGTTGTATAAAATACTTTTCTTCTGGTTGATGCTCTTGGCTTTGATTTCAAATCATTCTAAGACTTAAATTGATAATACCATGTCGCGAGCAGCCATTACTTGCTCATAGGGTATCATCGCACGTCATCCATTTATCATCATTCCTCTTGCTAATTTAACAATCGAACATTTATTTATTAACCTATAAAATCTATAATTTATAAAACTTTCAGAGAAGTATCTGTAAAAAAACATTCTTTTTGAATTGTATATAAACGATTAAAAGAACTCTCTACTCTCATGCATTGTGTACTATAATAACGTCTCATAGTTTCAACAGTTTTTGCGTGAAGACTAACCGAACGTTTGAAAAAATAACATTGTAATCTTTTCCACTGAAAATCAAATGATTAACACTGTGATCTTTCGAACTGTCTTATCAATATATGTGCTTATTGTATGATTTATCTATAATGATATTACTTAGTTGAGAGCTTACCCTGAATAGACAGAAAAACAGAACGAATTTTTGCTGGGTACCATTCTGTGTAAAATATGTTTTTGGACGGGTATCCTTTTGTTAACGTGACATAGTTCTAACAATTTCATGCACTAATCTGGTTCATATTTTAGTGTTCTGAATGGTCCATCCTGAATCAATCAACGCTAGGTAATGAGTCAAGAACACGCTAGAAGATTCTTGTGTGAAATCTATATACATTTTAATGTTTCTACCACAGTACCATTATTGTTCAAGTCTTTGAAATATACCTTTAGTTGGTCTTAATTACTGTCCTGGTTTGAGAAAAGTTGAATGAACTATAGAGTCGTGGTATTACCAAACAATAGAAAAACATAACATATTTTATAAAATTTTCTTTGGAATCATGTCATTATCAGTTTATGATGGAATATCTTTAAATAAGCGGTTAGCTTTTACTGAACTTTTAACCATAAGGAAAGTTAACGCGAATTTTCCATGATGAGGTTATCTTCATCCTGCTTTACTCGTCCTATGTAGTATAATCTGTATGTTACCATATATATATATATATATCGGTCGGTCAGTTACAACGTGGGACTTCGTACGCACGTACATCAGTTCGAGTTGCCATACCACATTAGCACAGAGATGAAGTTGTCGATTCTATCCCGTAGTGGTAGAGGTAGTAAAAGTATAAGCAGTTATCGGTAACATTAGAGTTTGAAGATGTTATCTAATGAGTATAATCCAGCTAAATAAATTTGCAAAGAGGAAAAATAAGAGACATGAAGAATTCAGAAGATTGGAATTTGGGAGAACACAAAGAGTGGATGCACCTGCACCATTGCAAACGATTTTGAGCCATGTCATTCAAGATCTCTAACCATCGGTTGCTATCGTCTCGCGCTCCCCAACCAGGTTCTCTACACCTACCAACATGATTCAGTTGACTTGTCAGTGACTTCATGGATTTGTTCCATGTTTTGGTCTGGCCACCCCTAGCTTTCTTCCAACCTACTCCTATACCATTTAACATCGCACGTCGGGGAAGCCTGTGGTTGGGCATATATATATATATATATATATATATATATATATATATATATATATATATATATATATATATATATATATATATATAACTCGAATCATTTGTATGTTTATCTTTCTAGTTTAGTGTACAGTCGTGTTATCATAGCACACAATGATTACTATTATTATTATTTCTAATATTATAATTTATTATTCGTTAGTGAACAAAATGCATTTTATGAATAATAGCACTTTAGTCTTTATTTAAGTGCATATATATGTATAGTTAGTTTCAAATTACATTGTATATATTATGCAGTAATTAATTCATGATAGTTTGTTTAGAGAAAAAAAAAAGAGAAATGACAGAATGTGATTATAAAGTGTATTATGATAATTGAAATAATCAATAATGAGACAATGGCATTTAATGGTTCAATTAATTTATTGTAATATATAGTGAATATTAAATAATAGATAATGGTACTTTTATTTGATTGTAAATAGTTTTACACAAATTAGTTACATTGATAATAAGTAACATTATACTGTCTAATTCTAAGAGCTAGTTCACTAAGTATCACATTTAGAATATCATGATAATAATAATATTATTATTATTACTATTTTAAGACAAACAAGTTCGCAGTTATTGGTTAATTATGTTTCGATTGGTTATTAAAGTTTAATCATCGTTTTAAATGAAATATATTTTTTCATTTGTAAGTTAGGGTCATATTAATGATGTATTTAGTAAGGGGGTTTTGTGGAGATTGTAGTGATTTCAATAGATCAGATCATGAGTCAATTGAAATTACTACAATCTCCATAATACCCTGTTCTGATATGAATCAACATATGCTCATTAGTGACTGGTTTCAAGAGGTATTTCTTGGAGTTCCAGTGAGAAGCAGTGACCGGTGGAGTTCAACTGGGTCTGTTGTGAGATAGTAACTTACTGATGACATTGGTGGATGTGTCGCTCAATTTCGTGGATTAGTTGAAGTTAGACACTAACACCATTGGATGCCGGTTCGGTGGTCTAGAGGTTAAGTATTCGCTACTGAGGAGTCCCACAATAGGACGGAACAACCGTCCAGTACTTCCAGGTTTTTCATGGTGATCTAGCTTCAATTGACCCATGATGTCAACTAATGTAATCGTGTATAATTATTATTACTGAGTATATTATTGTTTTATGATAATTTATATAAAGTTTTCTTTCGAAGAGCTGTATTTATTATTCTGTTTGCTTAGTAGAGTATCGATCGAAGTCTCAGGATAAAACTTTACACGCAAGATCATTTTATTTTTGTTGAATGAACTTTATTTATATTTATTTGATTTTTAGATTTTATCAGTAACAAATCGATCTCAATTAGGGTACCATTGGAAATCATAGATTTATTTTACTTGTTTATTCAAGCGCATATGCATTGGCATAAGAAGGTACCATATAGATATGCGCACATATATCATTCGATTTATATGAGGGTTGGGATACTACTTGGATTCCCAAACCGAAGCAGGTGGTTCAATTAGAGGACCACACCTCGAGCAATTTACTTAACGGTCTAATCCACAAAGCAGTGGAGCATCGTAAGGGGACGCAGTTATTGGTAACCGGTGACCAACAATAGGTTCATACTCCATTTGTTTCCTTAGGATCCTGGAGCCCATGTACATGATTAGTTTGAAATCAGGGTTTTCCAACTCTGTTAAAGCTCCGGACATTCGCTTTTCGTCCTCTCAAAGGGAAGGAAAGATATCTGACTTATTGGTTCAGAAGTTTAAGCGTTCGCTGAGAGATTTGAAGGTGCTGGGTTCCATCCATAATATGGTTGTGATTAGACATTGTTAAAGACTAAATAACTACTCAAGCTTCTCTGGTTTTCAAACGTGATCAAACGTGATCAATTTATGACAAATACAACCTATATATATAACTAATTCTTTTCTTTGTTTAATCAGAGATGAGACTATATAGTGATTTCGAAGATAATAAATTATTTCTTCATATATCAGTATGTGATAATATGTTTCACAGACATTATATGTTTCAGGTATTAGCCTTGTTTAGAATACAATAATCGACAAATATCCATTTCACATTAATAGAATTATTTATCGTCCCTGTGTTTACAAATAAATAGACATGATTCATTGTTAAACTTTCATAGTTTAACCTGCTTTGATAAACTGTTTTCTATTGTTGTTATTTTATGTTTTTGTCTGGTTTAATTAAATGTTGTTTGTTTGTTTGTTTTTGTTCAAAAGTTGAGCTAGTTTTAATACTAGTACACAATGCATGTTTATTGAATACCTTTTTCGATGTAATGATGAAACTTTTCATATTCAATAAATGGATCATGGCTAGTATCGTAGAAATCTCTGATGAATATTTCATTCTGTTTGACTCATCATCTGCATGTTTACTAGTAATATAGATGAAGGGAAAAAATATTTAAGAATACATTTAAAAGAAAAATGGGCTCTATGTATGTGTTTATTTAATCCGATTAAATGTTTAGTTATCAGTATGAGATTGTGGAGGTTGTTGAATTTCATTTAAATCATAAACCAATCACTGTTAGACCATTTTGAGATTGACGAAAACTTCTTACTATTGAATATATTATTATTTTAGTTTAACGAGTAGTAAGTTACAGTCTAATCCTCTGATTATAAAACAGAGTGAAATGAGTTCAAAATCAATGAGGTTATAAACAAACTTTATCGAAAAGATCTAATCAGGTTGAACAAAGTTTTTTGTGAGTTTATATCAAAAATTTCATAAAAATGTAGGCCGTTCATCACAAGAATGTACTTGCACTTAGTCATTTCAGTAATCATTCAACGCTATTCAGAACGTTCTTGTATTTGAGTCTTTCTGTGAATGCTAGCAGTGGCTTGACAGATTAAGCAAATGTAGGCATAGTGAAAGCTAAAGTGGTTTATGGAAATCTAGGAGCCTTATTAATGTTATTCTAGTTGTAAAAGGTCGATTCTACAACTAGTTAGTTTAAGCAGTTTTTCCGTATGCCTATGTAACATGATCCCACCGAGACTAGTGTGTTCGGAAAACATTTCCATCCAATTATCTTTGTCTCCGAAGGATTCGTAATATCCAATAGCAAAAACAAGTTATTAATGGTAAAGTTTGGAAATATTTCTTCGGATATAGTAAAGAAAATTCATTTGGCACAACCATTAGGAAACACTGGATTATGTGGCTTGGACATGTTTTATGATCATCTCAGGTACCTCTTCATCGTGAATTATCTGTCGATACTGAGACTGGTTGAAAGAAGAAAACAGATAATTCGACTAGAACATAGCACAATTGTATGAAATAATACTGTATCGAACATGCAATCTCTCTATCCATTACCAATTCCTGATGGATGTCTTTTCAATGGTATAACGATATGGCTTGTGATATTATCAAACTTGCTTCAGAATAGAAGCAATGGTGTTTCTGATGTAGTTTTCTTTTACATTTATTATAAAAGTGAGGGAAATTCGCTCAATCGAGAGATACCTTTCTTGGTCATATTTATAATTTAATGGTATTTCTTATTACATATTATTTTCATTCACCTACCACTATTCTCTCATATATATATTAAATTGAGTACACCATATTTTTAAAAAAAAAATCAGTCTATTCATGCTCCCTGAAGTTCAATAGCTTTCTAATTAAAATCAGTTCATGATAGTTCAAACATTTGATTTTACAAAATTAAACAGTTTCTATATAAACTACTTAAAATAAACTGATATACATATGTAGTAGTCATCAAAATTAATTCATAGTTTACCCTTTAGAAAAAATGATTCTGATTGGATAATTAAATACAGAACTATAGAGAAATAAACACGAAAATATTGAATCATTTATTCAATGTAAATGTGTACATTTGTATTAATTGATCAGTTAATTGGTAAGTCAGTTACTTGACGGAGATTTGGAAGATATAAAATTCTTTACATATCTGGGCACCATCATTGATGAACACGGCGGATCTGATACAGATGTGAAGGCATGGATCGGAAAAGCAAGAGCAGAATATTTACAACTGAAGAACATCTGGAACTCAAAACAACTGTTTGTCAACCAACACCAATGTCAGAATTTTCAACACAAATGTCAAGACAGTTCTACTGTATGGGGCGGAAAGTTGCACAACTACGAAAACCGTTATCCAGAAGATACAGGTGTTTACTAACAGTTGTCTACACAAAATACTCCGGATCCGTTGGTCGGACACTATTAGCAACAACCTGCTGTGAGGGAGAACACACCGCACCCCAGTGGAGGAAGAAATCAGGAAGAAGCGCTGGAAGTGGATAGGATACACATTGAGGAAAGCATCGAACTGCGTCAGAAGACAGGTCCTCATCACATGGGATTCTCAACGACGAAGGAGGAGAGTAATACCAAAGAACACATTACGTCGAGAAATGGAAACAGACATGAGAAGAATGAACAAGAATTGGATAGAACTAGAAAGGAATGCCCAGGACAGAGTGAGTTGGAGAATGCTGGTCATTGGTCTATGCTCCATTGGGAGTAACAGGCATAAGTAAGTAAGTTACTCAATCATAAATAATATAAAACCTGAAATATATACATTTGTATTAGTTTAAGTTGTCACACACATTCACACACACACCATATCAGCACAACGAAATGAAATTATTATTAACTGATTAATAGAATGTATATGGAAGACTTGTACTGTTTAGAAATTTAGGTAAGGTGAATAGGGAAATTGGAAACTATTTTATCCACCTAAAGATTTGATATCTCTACATATAGGTGTTTTATCATTATCATTATTTATAAGGTGACAAAAGAGTGAAATAGAATTATTTTAGATGATCTATCAGTACTTGGTGGGGAAAACCAACTTATTGTTTAACACAAAATTACAGAGTGACTTCATGAAATATGAAAATCATACATTAAATACATCATTCGCACATCTTCTTTGCATCGTCCTTTACATACTCCATTATTTTTTTGATTCTGTTGTTATTTCGATTGCTCTCTGAATTTGTAATTGTTTTCATCATTTCAATCTTTTGCTGATATATATTACACTTTTGATTGGGGCTACATACTACTAATATCTGTCAGCATAAGTAGCATATACCACACTATTACCACTACGACTAACTATCATTTCATTCTAATAATGACATAGTTTGTTACTGATACCATTTATGATTTATATATTATTATTTAGATATGCCTACTGTTTGTTGTTTTTTTTAGTTTTGTCAATTTTGTAGAAAAGAAAAGGTAGAAAGTGTGATTTATTGTTTATTTCTTTACTTCAATCGATTGTTTACTTTAGTTTAGATTTACTTTTCTTCATCGTTGTTAACTCACTACTTTTTTTGTCATTCATTTCTATTAAGAAAAAAATTATTTGATTACTTTATAAACCATTATTCTGTTATCATCTCCATGAAATGAATAAAAGTTCTTATCTTATTCAGTGTGTTATTAGCTACTGACAAAATGTTGTAGATTTACGTTTTATAGTTGTTAGAACTTAGCACTCACAATGAATACCTCCAATTCTAAGTGATAATACTACATTGGATATTTGAACCTGAAATACCGAGTTCACCTAAAGGAGTTGGAATACCCTGATTCCAAACCAATGGTGCACATGGGCTCCAGTATCATGAAGGAACAAATGGTGTATGAACCAATCGTTAGTCACCGGCTACCATGGGACTGCATCTCCTTACGATGCTTCACTACCTTGTGGATCAGACCTTCAGATTGAAGGCTCCGGGTGTGGCCCTCTAAGATAGCCACCTGCTTCAGTTTGGGCACTCGTGCAGTATCACAGCCCTCGCACAAATCAAATGAGATTTGTGTGGCGCACATGTATTTGGTGCCTCCTTGTACCATTATCTATGTATTCAAATAATAATAATAATAATAAAACCGAGTTCAGTAGTCACAGATATCATTATTGAACTAGTTGATCAGTGATTGATTTGTATGATAAAGATGTTTGTATTAATTTGCTACTGTGTAATAAATCATATTATATCACAAGAGTTTTGTAGATATTATAGTAATTTTAATGGTTGAGATCATGATTCAATTGAGGCTATGGAAGCACCTCGCGAGGCAAGGTCGTGGATGCGCACTAGTGAGGAGTCCCACAGTCGGACGAAACGGTCGTCCAGTGCTTCGAGGTTTTCCATGGTGATCTAGCTTCAATTGACTCATGATCTCAACCATTGAAATAATATTATATTTTCATATTTTTAATATTGATACAATTAAACTGATTGAATTCCATGGCTGACCTTGAGATTTTTTGTTTCATTTACTTAGTTCACGATTGAAATTTTGTATGCGAACAATGTCACCATTTAAATAACTAAAATTTATAAATTATAATACTGATCAAGTGATTTAAATGAGAAACAATGAATGAATATCTCACTGAGTAGTTCTTTAGTTGAGACCAACATATGATGTTCCAAGCACAAGTACATTGACTTGTTGATGTAATCTTTCCATGAAAAGTGTTGTGACGAATTAGCTTTCAATTTTAAATGAAATATAATAGTCAGAATACATAATATCGTCACTAAGTTTAATAGTTCAAAGGTGCAATGGATTATAGTCATTTGTGAACATACATAATAAGTGTACGAGAATTTTTAATTCATGTGTATATTCCAACTACGAAATACTAGGGCATTTATGAAACCATATAAGGTCTTCATTTGTAAAACTAAAACTTTTGATTTATGTCTGGCAGATTTATCTTCCACGAACCGACGGCCGCTGAAAACATGGGAGCACTGGACAACCATTTCATCCCAGTACGGAACTTCTAAGCAGTGTCAATCCACAATTCCAAACACAGGAATCTAACCCAAGACCTTCGGTTGCGTGAGAAAACGCTCAAACTCTAGACCAATAAGCCGTCATCCACGATATTCAGCCATCACTTTCCCTTGTGTTTGGTGGATAACTGCTCCACACCTGACTCGGTTATGTATACGGTTTTTACCTATTTCATAAATGTAACAGAAGCGGATGCTTGTTGGTTGGTTTGGGGTTCACACTTTCCATTATTTGCTTATTACCTAACAATTTATATTGTCTCTACCAGATACCTAATATATAAAATAACAGATGAACCACTGCTGTTGGATTTCATTCCATTGTTTTAATGCCGCAGTTTTATTACTGACACCACTTATAATTCGTTGTTATTATGATATTCACTGCAACTAGAAATATAAACCATTAGACACTAACCTAATGGTCTGAATATTAAGAGCTCGAAGTAACACCTGAATTTTCGTGTTTCAGTTACTAGGGAGAGCCACAGATTCACAATGCTGAGGATACTCATTCCAAACCTACTGGTTTTCAGTAGGTTCAGAATCGATTTAAATGTATAAAAGTTCAAATATAAATAACAGCTCTATATCTCTCTATTGGTATATTCAATCAACTGACTAAGTATTCAATCTTTCTACAGTTTTTTGGTTGGGATTTAGAAAAAAAATCGACAGTTTTGTGAGAAAATCACTAGTTCAGTCACTATAATCATATTCTATCATTTTGTCATTTATTGTCATCATTGTTACCATTCGAATCAAGTTTTATTAACCGAATATCACATTTTTTGTTACTAGTATATATATTCAAGCATAAAACAAACTGGATTAATTGAAAGTTATACTGTCTATTTACACTTCATTTATTTATTTTTCAAATATGATTCCAAAGTTTATTCAATAGTAAACTGTGTTTTGTTTTAATGTTAATTTTCAGACTATTTCACTTCATTTTGATATCTACAGTTACGTCATCATCATCATCGTCGTCGGTATTCTATCAAAGTAAATTTGTAATATTCATTGATTTACTAACGTGAACTACATACATTGGAAACCATGAAATCAATGTACATGAATATGAACTCATGTAAAACGAGGAAAGATATCGCTGTAAGATAATTATGGTTTTATGTTTTATTATTATTCTGAATTATTTATTTATTTCTAATGTTTATCGGATGATAAAAATGAGGTCATTATGAAGTGAACATTATTTATTCTAGACAATTACAAATAATAATATAATTTGAAATATTTAAACTATGATTCATTTCGGATTGTTTATTTGAATCTTCCCATCAATGTTTAGGACTGTCATTGATTAGTGTATTATTCGTAATATGTTTATCTTGTGTGGGTTGCCTCGAGATTGTCTTATTTTACAGGCATTATAAGCAAAAATGGGTAGATAACGCGATGGTGTTTGAAATGAACGGTATTAGGTTCGAGTCCAAGGGTGAACATCAACTCTCGGATGTGGGTATATCCCGTTGATGAGTCGTAACTAGGACGAAACGTGAGTCTTGAATTCCACTGCTAGCCATCATCCATCTTTGCTTATGATACCAAAACCATGTTTGAAATTTCTATAAAACCCTGGGTCACAGTACGTATACATATAATGCTAGGAGTATTAGTTCTCGAAATATTGTTAATATATCTCATTGATAAGAAATGCCAATCTGTGCTTCGAATAACATCTATTAAGCTCTTCAAACCAACTAAAATCAAGTGAAGTACACAGTGTTATAGTATCAGTAGTTGCTATATAGTAACATGAATGATAGAATCCAATCAAGGTTAAACAATACAACATTGGTTACTATTAAATGACCAATTAGTGAATTTTCAATAAATAATCGAATTAATTGAAGCTACATTTTCACATGAAGGTTTGTTTAATTTAAATTGGCGCACCATTTCGGATAAAGAAATCGATAAAGGGATAAGAAACCATTTCAAAGTTGCATAGTTATATGTAGATTTTACATAGTTTAAAAGTTGTGAGGACAGTCCAGTGGTGAACTCAAGGAAGCTTCTTAGCTCAGAAACAGCCGAAGATATCCCATCCAATCATCTTTTGGAAGAATATACAAGAGTCCCTATGTGGAGCTTCCCTCTTGGACAAATGCTAATAACCCCCTGTTTGCGGATTGGAGGACTACAATGATGATTTCGTTTTTACTAAAAACTATAAATACCTGTATCATAATTGACACTGTTTGGAATGGCATTCCTTTCATTCATTTTCCGTCTTTTCATTTGCAACTTGTGAGTGTTCTAGCGTTCAAGTGCTCATGTTTATATACGTGGTATATGAAGAATCTAAGCTCTGTATCAAATGAGAGGTCACTAGGATTCTTGGTGAGAATTAAGTTGGCGTAGTTAGCTATGAACCAACATTATTTGGTATAACTACTATAAAAAAATAGTTTTCATCAGTTGTTTGTAGATCATCATCATATTAAAAGACTAATATATGAATGAAGAATATTCTTTTCAATAAATTCTATTCAGATTCAACAATTATGTATCCGAATTAACAATCCGAAAAGTGGCCAGGTTTAGGGTAAAGCGCTTAAAACTTTCATATGCTCGAATAATTCTCCCCAATGCACGAATGCTTCATTTCTATATGGGATCCCTCATCAATGAGCATTCATGACCCTATCTGGAATAGAAACCAGGACTTTCGGTTCTGAAGCGAACGCTCAGTGATTTAAAAGTCAAAGACTCGACACTCTCCAGTTCCTCATGGTTTCAATGATTGTCTTACTAAGATCAGTTCGTGATGTTAATATTAAAAATCATTATTTATAAAGTTTATCAACTGAACAATCGTTACTTTAGCGCAAAATCACAGCTAGTAAGTTAGTATAATTGACATCCCAAGAGACAAATACAAGAAAATTATATTGAATTAAGTAGTACAGAAGTAAATAAACGAAAATTGTTTTAATCTCATTTGCAAATTTTTCTTTTAGATTGATTTTCCCGCTATACATTATACCTTTAAAGATTCAGCATCCTTAACAATATATCACTTCAATGATAGAAAAAAGAAATAACTATTACGAGAATGACTTGATTTCTGTTTTTTGCACAAAACCATTCAAATAACTGGGTTTTTTTCCACAACCCCTATACTGATTTCTTCTTTCTATTTTCAAAAGATACAAAACTATTTACGTTATGTTTTTTTATTGGTTAAAACGGTTTAAGACCAACAAAATATTCTCCAATTTTCAACTCACGTTATTAGTGGTAGTCATCACTATGGATGATTGTCATTGTTTTTTTCAAAAACGATGTTTAGTTCTTTTCTGCAAAATTATTTTTATTTGTTTTTTTTCTTTATTTTACATAATAGTAAAATAGTAAGACGAATAGTAACAAAAAACAGTCATATTTATTTGGTTTAATGTTTTCTTTTTTGTGTTGTAACTTATTACCGAATGCATATAAAGAATGAAATTTCCACACTCGACTAAACTATCGTGTTCATGAAGTTGTTATACTCATGTATTTATGTATGGTAATATGTAGTAGGATGGCATGCCGCCTCTCTCTCTCTCTCTCTCTCTATATATATATATATATATATATATATATATATATATATATATATATATATATATATATATATATATGTATATATATATATGTATATGTATATATGTATATATATCACGTCAAGCTTTTCTGCAGTTTCAAAAATACTACTGGTTATCTACTTATGAACAAAACAATGAACTGAGTGAAAAAAAGTGAAGGAAAGGCAGTTTGAAAAATATTAATTTTCATGTCTACTGATAATTACTGCATTACTACTATTATTTTTAGTAGTAGTAGTGTTGTTTTTATCATTATGTACACTTTCTGAATTTCGTACAAATATTTAAAGTAATAATAATAATGAATATATTCAAAGATTCAAGATAAGTTAGGAAAAGAAAATAGTTGTGTTAGTGTATGTGTGTGTGTTTATATGAGAGTGAAAGGATGATGAAATAGTGAAAATAAGAACAATTTATAGAAGGTACAAAATATCATAATTTCCATGAATACGATTAATACTTTTCCATTTGTGTTATCCATAGTTAGTTGATGTATATTTGAATATGTGAATGGAGTGTGTGCAGTTGTGTATAGATCAGTTTCTTTTTTCAGATTTTTAGTTAATTGTCAGCAAAGGCAATCAAAGTAGTAACAGATAATGTTACTATATTAGTAGTATCAGAATATTAATGGGAAGAATGTTATATTACAAAAAACAATTCTATTGAATTATATATAATTTCTTATTTTTACCCCATAGTTTCTATGGCAACGTTAACTCATGCACATATACAAATAACAAACAAAAAAACCCCAAAATTTGTATATTGTTGATTAGTTGCAAGTAACGTAGACTATTTGACATTGTAAAGTTCGTCTTTTTAAAAAAAATGTACAAACTAATTTAGAATGACTTTGTTGAATTTTTAATGACATGAACTTCTTTTATTTCAACATGTAACATAGATCTTGATTAAATTCTTCATTAATAAATGAAGGGAAAAAATTTAATTTAACGCAATCAAAGCAACTGAAGAATATTCTAGGGAGAGAAAAAATATTAAAAATAGAATTTTTCTTTCAAGTTATTTTCTCATTAGTATTCCTCATTAGAATTTAAGATTAGCTGTACATAAGCCTGGGTAAGGGAGTTTATATATATATATATATAAGGACAGAGTTCCTACAGTTGAAAAACTTATGGAAATCAAAACAACTGTCAACAACAGTTCTGCTATACAAAGCTGAAACTTGCAGAACTACTAAAACCATCATCAAAAGGGTATATGTATTTCTAAACAATTGTCTACGTAAGATACTCAATATCCGTTGGCCGGATATCATCAGCAACAGCCTACTGTGGGAGAGAACAAGCCAGCTTTCAGCTGAAGAGGAAATTAGGAAATGACGTTGGAAATGGATAGGACACACATTACGGAAATCATCAAACTGCATCACGATGCAAGCCCTAACTTGGAATCCTGAAGGGAAGCGGTACAGAGGAAGGCGGAAATACACATTACGTTGGGAATCGTAAGCAGATATGGAAAAAATAAATATCAACTTGAAAGGATTCCCTAGGACAGAGTTGAACCGAGAGTGTTCGTTGGTGGTTTACGCACCTCAGTGAGAAGTAACAGGCGTAATTAAGTACCTTTTGAGTAATATATATAATACTGGATTGTATAATTAGTACCAATTAACTGGTTATCAGTTTATCAACACTATACATGAAGTTAACGGTTTTCAGTGTAAATTATTGGAAACATGAGAGCCAAAGTTTAACACTGTTGAACATATGACATTTGTCACTGATGACTTTGAATGATCTTCACATTATATCGCAAATTAATTAGAGCTCTAAAATTGAGCTATTGAATTTTCCAACTGACTCATACAGAAGGTCTTACATGTTTATCATGATATCTAGGTTAAGTTGTTTGAATTACGCTGCTTCAAATATAAATTAAACAACCATCCAGTAATTTTCTTATTATTCCAGTTCATAAGATAAGCTATCTTTAAACTAATGGTGAGTTCGATAGATGATGTAATTTACGATTTAGGATTGGTGCAGATTCACATTATAAAGTTGAATGATTTATCAACTAAATAAATTAGAATAGATTTTTAGCAGTTTCTATAGTAAGCTATGATCATTTCGAAAAGTCTTTTTATAAGTGATCAAATAATTTGGTTAATTGTCATAGAATCATGAAAGTCAGGACGAGTTTTATAATTAGGAATATGATTTATAATTAACTCATTATCAGTTTTATGAAGTTTTTATTGATTTTAGACTCTACTAACTACTCAAATGAAGAGTTTTATTTCTTTGCTCTATTTCTATTTTATATTGGAGTTCAACTCTATTTGTAGCTATAAAGTTGAGTGTATTTATTACATAACTATTGAAATATGACGGATCAATATTTTATATTGTTTAACCATACGAAACGATTACATAAATAACTTATTTCAAATAACCATATTTCTTATTTGACCGGAGTATATTTTTTATTTAGGAAAAAGCTATTGTGTAAATGACTCAGATTTTCGTGACTTAAAACCACTATTCAAAATTAAGTTGTACATATTTGAGAAAGTTGGTTATTTTATATATTATATATTAACATGGTCTCACCTATTTCAACAGATCTTGTCAACTTGTATCGGAATAGATTGAAAGAAAGCTATAGGTGGTTGAACCTAAAATGTGACTTCAGTCTATGAAGTCATTGATCTCTATTTTTTATGACCTATGTTGACTTTTTTAGAATACCTGGTTGGAGTCCACTAGTTTACCGTAATCAGAGGCTAGAGACGATGAATGATGTGGCTTAAAATCGGCCACACTAGTACAGATCTATTCACCATTTATCTTCTTTCAAATTATTAGATTCATTATTCCTTTGTATATAATCTTTCATAACTTCTTTCTGAACAATATTTTAAACGACATGATTGAAATATATGTAACGTAAATAAACATTTAATTTATTCATATCAGAAGGGGTTTTTGTGGATATTATAGTAACTTGAATAGTTAAGATCATGAGTCAATTAAAGCTAGACCACCATGAAAAACCCGGAAGCACTGGACGGCCGACTCGTCTTATTGTGGTACTCCTCAGCAGTGAGTATCCACGATCCCGCCCCGCGAGATTTAAACCCAGGATCTATCAGTTTCGCGAGCGAACTCTTAACATCTAGACCATTAAGCTGACCGGCATCCAACAGTGTTAATGTCTAACTTCAACTAATCCACGAAATTGAGCAACATATCCACCATTATCTTCAGTGAGTTACTATCTCACAATAAATCTGATTGAATTTAACTGATTTATTTATTATTCAGGTTGTTTATTGTTTAGTTTGCTAGGAAGACACAATCGAAAAAAAAATTGTTAAATATATGTTGAAGGTATTAATTATTATGTAATTATTTTCGAAAATTTATCGTTTAAAAATTCAGAAGAGAAATCACAGTTTTTACAAAGGAACTAATCACAAAATCTTTCTATCTCTATATTCAAGATCTGTTCAGATAAATATTTAACTATGATCATTATTTAAATGAATGTTCAAATTGATTTTAGCAGTATGCCATTTTTATTCTTTCTAGAAATAAAGTTCTCTTTCGAATTCTATTGTCGTTCCTATGTAGTTGATTAGTTTTGTTGCATTCCTTTTGTTTAAAAATGGTGTAATTTATAATGAAAATATAGTTGTGTTTTTTTCTAATTCTTAACACAATTGGCATTACTATTTTGCACCTTTTCTTTTAACTAGTATTTATGTATCTATGTGCGTATGTATGTATGTATGCATATATATATATATATATATATATATATATATATATATATGTATGTATGTATGTATGTATGTATGTATGTATATTTGTATGTAAATCTGGTTTAAAACTGAAATTATTCTAGTTATTTGTTAAAAGAGATATTTCTGATATTAAAATTATAATGAGCTAGTAACTGTCTACGAAAATAGATTTGAATAGAAATAAATGAGAGAAAAGTTACCCAGATATATATATATATATATATATATATATATCAGTGATTATGTTTATCAATGGTTGAATATTCTCCTTTATATCAAATGTGTATGCGTATACATACATAAGTACATTTTTTTTATCTTTAAGAAATCTTATACATTTAGGAAATAGTTAAACTCAAATGTTAATGAACCTAACTAAAAAAAGTAGACTAACTACTTATAAGTAGATTAGTTACTATTTATTACATTTTTTTAATAGTTTAAAATATATTTATGTCGAACATTTACATAATTTATAGTTTACATGTTAGTTTCCATTATGATATAATACATGAACTAGAGTAAAAACTAATGCAAACCAACGGATAATTGATTAATCATAATGATAACTAAGAGTTCTCTTTTCAGCGAATTCATTTTCAAAGCTGTACAATCTCTAATATTATCAGAAGGGTTTTGTGAAGATTTAAAAAATTTCACCAGTTGAGATCATGAATCATTTGAAGATAGACCACCATGAAAAACCTGAAAGCACTGGACGGCCGATTCGTCCTAGTATGGGACTCCTCAGTAGTGCGCATCCACGATCCCACTAGTGACTGACTTCAAGAGACACTCCTGGAGTTCTAGTGAGAAGCTGTTACCAGTGGAGTTCAACCAGGTCTGTTGTGAGATATCAACCCACTGAAGACAACAGTGTACAGTGGCGCAACTTCATGGATTGCTTGAAATTAGAAATTAACACTGTTGGATGTCGGCCGTCTCAGTGGTCTCGTGGTCAAGCGCTCGAGCGCGAGACTGACAGGTCTGTGATTCGTATCTCGCGGCGGTGGGATCGTGTGTGCCAACTGTTGAGGAGTCTCACAATAGGACGAAACGGCCGTCCAGGGCTTCTAGTTTTTCCATGGTGGTTTAGCTTCAACTGACTCATAATTTCAACCAGTGAAATCGCAAATATATATACTTATTTTTACAGGATGATAATGATACTAATAATAAACTTCTGTTAGGTATGTTGACAGTGAGGTCAAATAAACAAAGTTATTGAAAAATTTTATTAAAAACAAGGAAAGTTTAATAATTGTTTGATTGTTAGTGGCTTAAGTATTCATCAAAATATAGATAGGGAAATTATCATTGGGAACGGATAGCTTAGCATGATAATATAAATGTTGAAATAGAGATTAAATGTAATGAGCATGATCGAGAAGACAAAATGAAACTTGGGAGTAGAAAATACAAGGGGGAAGGGGAGGGTTTTCGGCTTTCTTCTCTTATCAATGACATTCGAAGGATATCCGTTTTTAATAGGTATCTCTTTCAGGTGGCCAAATGATAACTATCTATTGTGTTAATGTTTATGTTTCTTAGGTTAAATGATTTATTTTTTGAACTTTCATTATCGTATTCAACGACAATAATATCAGCTCTTGATTCATGGAGAGTAGTAAGCTTTTCAGTTATTCTACAAATTTTATATTCGTTCATTCTGATGATTATGTTTATGACTAACTGTCTCTGTTGATACATATTCTAGGATTAAGATTGACTGTCACTTTCGATTTTGATTGTGATTGACTGTGATTACTTTAAGTATTATGTATTGGTTGATAGATTAGATTTATGCCTCTATATCTATTGATTATTAACTGATCTAATTGTTATACTTCAAAAAAACCTCTGGAATTTTATGAGTTTATTCGACGCCAAAAAATGTTCAATTTTATTTTTATGATTGTTCATGTGAATTTTATTACATTTTATTTTATTCAAACCGAAAGACAATAAAAAGAAAAAGTAAGTCAAATTCAATATAAGCTGCAAAATAAATTAAACCAACAACGAAGAATGTTACACTGGAAACTGTGGATGCCTTCTTCACCAACACATATGAATACAAATTAACTGTAATATATGTTATCAATGATATTAATACCGGAAGAATACTAAAGCATCCACCATAGCCGCTAATCTTATTCATTATAATTGTCTATCTATTTACTGAAAGTAAACGAGCGGGAACACTTTGATAGTTGTTTACAGAGGAACTATATTCGTCGCAAAGTTCTAAAATAAATAAGTACATTTGTAATAAAATCATCGATTGGCTATTCTAGAGAATATCCAACTAGGATTTTAATTGATTCTATATTAGATTTACTAGTTCAAATACTTATATATCATAGTGGACGATAATTCTATGACATAATTGGCCATAACAACATAGAAAAATAGTCATCACACAAAATTAACTAAAATATTTAACTGTTAGAATAAATGAAGAACATTATTGATAAAAACAAGTACAATCAAGGTTTCTTGTTGACTTAAATGCGGTTCAGCTATTTTATGACAATTATTGTGAAATACTAAAATTTTCTAGTTTATATTGTTTGTATTAGTTTATATATTACGTAATCATCACTGATTGTCAGCAATTTTGACAAACACCTAAACAACAACTGTTTCATACATATTTTGTTTTATCAAAGAAAAAAACAGTCTGATATTTCGTGAAATATCCATTCAAATTTTTATTGACTTTTTTTCTTCATATTCCTCTTTTGTCACACCCCTCCACTCACCAAAAACCATCCAGATACAAACAGATTCAGCATCAGAATATTCTAGTGAAACGGATGGTTCTGACGAGTCAGAGATAAATAATTATTCAGGTTGTGATTCAAATTTAATATCATCTAAATTATCAACAAATTCTTCTTCTCAAGCTATACAATCTACCATAATCGAATTAACTGATGTAAATAGTAACAATAATAAGGTTAATGCTTCATCACATAATCTACCTGGCTGTGATATTAATGCTACATCATTTCCATCGGATACAACTGGACAATTAATGCAAAACCCACAGGTACAAAAGTCGGATATAGTCGTAAAACCTGATTCTCGACAAGTATACTTCAACTCATCAGTCGATACTCACAATAGTATTAATAATAATAATAATAGTAGCACCATCAACCACAGTAACTTATCAGATTGTGATAAACGTAATAGTTCAGCTAGTCTTGACAGTGGACGAGATTCTACATACGCTACGGGGAGTGAAGGCAGTAGTGGGGTAAGTATTATAATTGTTTTATGTACTTCTTTTTATTCACATTCATTTTGTTTTTCCATTAATATATATTCAGTCGTCTTCAATCGGTAAAATAATAGCTTTTTGTTACGAGTTTACATCTATTGAAGGATCAATAAAAATTAAGCATTAGTGAACAATTATTTCAATTTAATTCGCAACTTCTTAACATTGTTCACACTCATAAACTTGAGAAGGGCGTATTCGTAGTTCTACAGATTCCACTATGATTATAAAATCATTCTATCATGGAGTCTCAATCCAAGTGTCGATGATAGATATGTTGTTGTTCACATCCAATAACCTTGGTCGGTAACTGACTTAAGCCTGACTTGATTTGATCCACAGGTCTAATGTTCAAGCATTGAGAAGTATGTCAGAAAATTGTTTTTCGTTTGGTTGATTACATGTACTTGAAATGCTAAAGAATTTTTTATATTGGTGCCCGGAACGGCAATTGATATGTACATCTTGTGTAAACTGCTTCGATATTACCATTAAATCACAAGCATTATGCGTAGAGTTGGACAGTAGCTACCAGGTACATCCAGCTGACGAGTTCAAAATAGGACGAAACGCACATCATTGATTCAATTGCTAGCCACCATTCAACTTTGTTTATAATTTTCAAAATCTGTCTTGTAAAATGATAATAATAATAATTTTTATTATTATAATAGCATGATCTACGAAATTAATAAAGTCGGTTGCAGGCTGATTCAGTCACTTGTCTGGTTAAAGATTGACATTTAGATAGATAAAACTTATTCATTTAAATTTGAGTCACACGCTTTTTGCGTACCAGTGCTATCTAACTACACAGACTGAAACATTTAAAATGGGCTACAAACCCGTCATCTGATAATTTTAGGTCTATTGATTTTACCACTAAACCGTTCATCTAGCCAACAAAGTACTTAAATATTCAATAAAATAAGAAAAAGTCTATTTATCTTTAAGCCATTCAAATTAATTTCTTCTTAGCGTCTTTTTCATTCGTGTAAGTAGTTGACAGTGACAAATACATATAAAATCTTATAATTGATACATGTAAGGGCTAATAATCATAAAATCCTCATGGTCTAGAGGTTAAGCGTTAGCGCGGCAGACCAAAAGCCCTAAGTTCGATGCTCACGTACGGAATCGTGGTTGCGAACTGATCGTAAGTCCTATACTAGAGCGAAAAACCTATCCAATGCTACCAGATTTTTAATGATAGTCTAGCTTATATTGATTCGTGAAGTCAACTATTAAAATTACTACAATCTCCACAAATCCCCATACTAATAATATTACGGAACTTAAATTTATATTATTGAAATAAATTTCATGTATTTTTAATACAAATTACACAGTCCATTAGCTACAATGTAGGACCAGGCACATACATGCATCGGTCCAAGTTGCCATACCTCATTAGCACAACAAGATGAACACCGGATTCATAGAACTAGTCAATTCAATGGTGGTAATATATAAAAGACAGTTTGCATATAACGACATAGTACAGGAAGAGAGAATTAGTTCGTAGAAATAAAGATATGAAGCGATTTTAATCTCATAGTTTAAAGGAAGACAGATAGTGTATACACCTATACCATTGTGATCGATTCCGAGTCATGTCATCCACAGTCTCCAACCATTGGTTACGATAGTCACGCGGACCCCAACCAAGTAGTCTGCATCTACCAACATGGCTAAGACTAGAACAAATTACACAAGAAATACATTTAATCAATAATAAGTTGTTTACATTGTGTGAAATTAAATTCAACGTTTTTGTTTCTAGTTTTTAAAAAATTATTTTCAAAATAGGCATGTGTCCAGTTTTTGTTTATTTTTTAAAGTGAGGTAATTAATATTTCATTCTAATTATAATTCAATTAATGAAAATTAATTAATTCATTTATTATATTTTGATGGACATAAAATAAGTCATGACCTTTGAAAAAGTCACTTCTAACAATATACATTTCCGAATGTCTGTACTTGTACCCTTTTTTTCAGGTAGCTTATGAAGATTAATTCAATTTTAATAAAATTTCCATGAAATAGACTGATATCAGTTGAAGATAATCTATAAAGGTCAAATCTTGACGGTTGGTGGATAAATTCAATAGTTGAAATCATCAGTCAATTGAAGCTAGACCATCATGGAAAACCTGGAAGCACTGAACGGCTGATTCGTCCTACTGTAGGACTCCTCACTAGTGTGCATCCACGATCCCGCCCCCCGTGAAATTCGAACCCAGGACCTATCAATCATGAGACGTTAACAATGTTGGATGCCGGTCAGCTCAGTGGTCTAATAGTTAAGCGCTCGCGCGCGACACTAGTAGGTCCTGGGTTTGAATCTCGCGGGGCGGGATCGTGGATGCGTACTAGTAAGGAGTTCCACAATAGGACGAAACGTCTGTCCAGTGCTTCCAGGTTTTCCATGATGGTCTAGCTTCAATTGGCTCATGATCTTGACAATTGAAACTACCAAAATCTCCACAAAACGCCTGATAAAAAATCTTATATTGTTAAATGCTTTCATTATGATCAAAAATTTGCAATATTGTTATGTAGAGTGTTACTTTCTCTGCTAATAAACCTATATATCATTTCACTTATCGATCACTCAACATGTATATAAATCGTTATCGTTTCAAATCTAATTACAAACAAGTTGGAATAGTACTTGTGTCGTCTAACATTCAACAACATTCAATAGTTACATTTCAAATTGAATATTCTAAGTAGAGGAGAAGTGTTAGAATAAATGCAGATAGATAAAAGAATTTATTGTACATGACTTGGTTGTTTACCTCACTTTTATCTGAATAGACAGGTAATTCGCAATCTGTGCCATCTTTTTTGGTTTGTATTAAAAACATACCCTTCAACCTTTGTAAAGTGCAATGTAATCATAATGATAATTAAAATAGTAATAATAATAATAAACTTACTGCTGAAATCAAACATAACCTAAAATGGCTTAGAATGATTCACGTAAATTAGTGAACAAAAAGTTTTGTTAGAAGCTACAGATTTTCAACTATCTACTTATAAGTTTCTTATGATTCTGTTAGGATTTGAAAAGACCTGCTATCACGGGTTTACGTAGTTTGCGAACGAGATCGAGATTCGGTGACCAACGACCAGTGAGTTAGTTAATGACGCGTCCCAGCCCCAGCTATTTAGAGGGAAAAGTCCAGGCTTGAAATGAGAAGTACATTCTTCAACAACCAGAAACGAGCGATTCAACCAAAACAACTTAAAACGTATATATACAATATATATAATCGATATTGTCATTTAAATTTTTAAACATTCATCAATAAGTTCATCAATTGACTGCTATTCAAATATTTAAACATTTAATCGATAAGTTAATCGATAAATTTACAAATGTGAGTATTCGGGGGATTTATCGTCCTCAACAGATTCATACATGGCTTTTCAATATTCTCATTAAAATATTTATGATACATATATATGAGTAGAGTTTCATCTGGAACTATAGACCATACATTCCATCAATGTTGTCAAAGTTTGTATTGAATAATAGGTAGACAATGTGGCTTTATTTAATAACGATTTGTGGAATACATATGTTGGTATCTTTAATATGTACACTATAACAGTAACTATTATATAGTATAGCCATGAAAAGAATTTCTTCTTAATTAATTTTGGATAATCAAAAGAGTAATCTATCCTTGTTGAAATATACTACTAATGACAGAGTGCATCAGAACAATTTATAATCTTGAGTATCTTTGCGTTCATACAGTATCATTCCTATGCGAAATATTCCTCCTTATTAATCGAAAAAAGAAAATTTCACATTTCTTTATAAATATTTCTTTTGATAATTACTGAATATCCGAATGATAAATATTAGTGTATCCGTGAACATTTCGTATACTTGAGTAGTTGTTGAAGTGCAAATAAGAAATAAAGAGATGAGATTTTTCCCTGTATAATAAATATTAGAGTAGTATATTGACTGAGAATGTTCAATGAGTTTTCATGTTTGACGTGCAATATTTCTATAGTAACACTCAAATTCGTTATCAATTACAGATAAGTCGTTTCGGTATCGTGTTTTGAAGATATATCGTAGCTCATTACTTGTTCAGTGAAAGTATTCTATAATACAGGGTTTAACTGATTAGACACGTCGTACTAATACATTCTCAGTTGCTATCATGTTGATCATCGTTTGCGTTCATAGTGACTAGTTAGAAGAGACAGTTGTACGGTTAACTTATGTTTATTGATTAACTGTTAATATACTAATACTTAAAACAATAGGTCATAGACTAATCTGGTAGTGAATGAGTCACACTCTTGTTTTCTAATCTTCTGTTAGAAAATAAATGACAATCTAGGAGTCCCATACTAGAACGAAGCAGCCATCCAGTGCTTACAGGTTTTCAATGGTGGTCTAGCTTAGAACAACCCATGAATTCAACTATTAAAATTGCTAAAACCTCCACAAATCCTCATTCCGATAACTATCTAGGTGTGTCTGTTTTTACATCTTGATGTCGTTTCTTATTATCTGTCGTTAAATCTCTATAGGAAATAATCAAATCCTAATTTATGAAGTGTATGTGTAGTGTTGTTTTACTGCGTAGACTACAGTTGAATCAGTTGAGTATATGAATGAGCTGTTTTTTTATCACTATTATCTTGAAATTTACAGAATAACTGGAGGTGGTAATACACAGACCCATACACAGATACAAAGAAACATCAACATATTAGACCTGAAATGATCCCGATTAATGGAAATGAACAAACAAACACTAAAATATTGTTTTTTTCTCAAAGAATGAATATTTCTTATTAATTTATGTATGCTTTCCTGTCCGTCTTGAATTTACTTACAACCTATTCAGTTAATTTATCTAAAAAGCATCACTGAACTCGCGGTTGCTATTACCACCCACACACAAATGCAACGAATCAATCATACGTTTGCCCTTTGAAAATTTAAAGAAAAAATCTACTTGAGTATGAAACTAATAATTATGCATAGGATATCTACATCTTGATTTACTTTTTGAAAAGTATGGATAAACAATGTAAATAGGTAGATTAAGAAAGCAGCTGAGAAGAATATATATGTATAGAAGGTCAGTAGCATATCATGTAGCTTAGTAGTAACGCCTCAGACTGTGAACCATAACGAAATAGAATTGAGTCCAATATGGAGCATTAATCCCTTTAAGATCACAGATACACATTGCTTAAGACTTCCAACTTGCAGGGAACCTATATCCAGGGTTTTCTGTTGATTACCTCTAACCATCTAACAGAACATACCATTCTTTGTCCTTTTCAGACTAACATTAAAACGAGCCTATGCTTTCTTTGGGCTATTTTCAGTCGTGAGTTTATTTAAGCGTTCTTCTGAATTAGTATGCAATTTTTAAGCAGTTGGATCACAAAATTTGCTGTTCATCCCCTTTGTAGTCTCATGAATAAATTTTACGATATCGTGAGCACAAAGCATTATTATTTCGTAATATTTTCTCCCCTAGTTTTTGGAAAATGTGAAAATTTTTCAGTTCTCGTTTCTATATAGGTTTTCTGTAGACTGATATTCGTATTGATTTATCATTTCTTTTAGTATGTAGGACTTCCAGAAATGATAGTTTTGACTCATATTCTTGTGAAGTTGTAAGTTTTTAAGTGATGGTTGGAAAAAGCCTATTAGATAATACGTTGGAAATTTACTGTAAAAGGTACTGGGTCTCGAGTCTCAATGTAAACGCTAACACTGTGATACATATACATCCAACCAATAAAGTCCCCAAAAAGGGCAAAAATCGTATTCTGCATTACATTTGCAGCTACGCACCAAATATACTAAGACAAGATAAATGTTCACATCATTCGAAAGTTCACCAGTTAGTTTCAGTTCATAATGAAGATTACATTCAATATATTGACAAAATGTTGATTTTTCTCAAAACCGTTTCTACAAAAATATCCCAAAATTTTTCTGTTCGCAGGTCCAATATCCTCAACAATATTCTTCAGATGATGGGTATATTCTATCACCAACTTTACCGTACTGTTATAATAGTCAAATGTCAAGGAATAACATTATCTCAAATCGTAAAAGTAATCATAATTCCAGCAGTTGTACATCATTTGATAATACCTCCTCATTACCAGTAGCAACGATATTACCATTTTGTAATCATAGTAATTCGACTATTTATAACGTTAGTAATTGTTGTGTGAATAATAGTAGTAGTAATGCTAGTAGTAGTCATAGCAGAAATTCTTCATGTCATCAATTAAAACAATACCATCAACAGTTCAATAAAGATGATACCTTGACATCACCAACACACAAGTATAACAATAATAGCAGTATAGATAATAAAATTGTCAATTCTATGCTTCAATGTACAGAGCCTTACGAATATTATCATATTCCATCATATCAATCTACCAGGAATTGTTGTTCAACTACTAACCTTATCAAACTATCAACGTCACCGTCATCGCCAACACAACAGCAACAATCATTTTTGCCGTCCTATTCATCGTGTCAAGAAAGACATTTCACTGATTTTGATGCTTCAAGGCTAAAAGCACCAGCAAATATGTATCATCAATCACAGATTCTTTCGAATGTGCCAATGCAATCAGTATATAGTAATCAATGCCAACAACAATCAGTTCATTCTGTTTTAATCAATCCCGATGATGAAGCATTATTTGCATGGTTAAGATCAGTTGGTCTTAGTCGGTAAGTGAAGAATAAAGTATTTCTTTAGAAATGCAACTTTAATATGCTGTATCGGGTTGATACAGACTATTGTGTTACGTATCCCTAACCACAGACTACCTCGATGTACGATTTTGGCCGGTTTGAAAGCGGATTGGATGGAAGCCAGGGGTGACTAAAACTAGTTTAATAAACATTCGTGCTCTTTGTGCTTGGCTGACCAACTGATAAAGTACAATTTAGTAGTGTATTTGTAATCATTTTATTACATGGATAATTAACTGGTTGACTGAAATGTTTGAGAGAAATGAAGACTTTGATGATACCATCTTAAATGATCATCCCTTGTTGAGATTATAGACTCTTAAGTATGACGTAAAAAATTATTTTACCAGTTAGTAGTTTACTTCTCGGACTATCTTCGACAGATAAATAAACACTGGAGACTATGGAGCACTGTCTGGGAAGTACTGCATTGAGACTATTGACCAATACTCTCTGGTTTTTGATGTTCTGGCCAGCTACAATTCGTTCACGATGTTGGTTGGTGATCTTTCATTTGAGTGATCACCAAAAATCTTCCCATCTTAATAGTGATAAACAGTTATTTTACTAGGTAGTATTTAGGCGTTGTTGCACTGGATTCGAGAGTGAATAACTTAAGACAGATAAAAGCACCATTAGAAAACAAGCCTTGTAATTCTTAGGAGGGAATATTTTCTTAGTTAGGTGATTGGAGATAACCGAGAAGAAACCCTAGATACAAGCTTCGTGTTGGTTGGCACTCTTAAGTAAAATGTACTTGTAATCTTGTAGGAGTTGATGTTTCTTGTTGGAAAGGACCTCATTTCATCATATCTCACAATATGTGATGTTACCTCTGAACTGTTCGGGGTACGACTAACTTTCTGTGTGACGGGATATTTATAATTGATTAATCATTGGGTAGTGACCAATGTCATGTTTTTTTGTCCTTTTAGTTCCGAGAAAATTCTATTTCCTCTGACCTTCAAAACCATTTACTTGGGTTAAGAGTTCATTTTCTATTTGTCTATCGATTTCTTCTACTCAAAAATCGTCAATTAGTAATCATGTAACATTGGATGAATTTTAATTATGGATTTGAGTTTCTGTGATCTTATCATTTCTTTTAGTATTAACACACTCAGTTGATGAACACTGAATGCAACGGGATAAATGTTCTTGTGACGTTGAATATAATTATAAAATTATGACCGTTTTAAAGCCTCCTAAAACTATTGAGGATAGACAATAAATTTATTCTAGTTTAGAACTCTTCTTGAGTGAACATAAATGACCGCTTGGAACAAAAACAAACAGCTGATGTTCGGTTCTCATAATAAGTGAGATACCTTCAAGACGCTTGGTTCAGTGGTTTGGACTCTTAACCATAATTATTTTTCCATATAACATGATTCATATTGTATGACATTAGTAAGTTATTGTCTTATTCAGAATTCATATGAAAAGTCATAAATTGTAGAATTAAACAAATTACATAAAATCATTACAGAACGATGTAACTAAATACTGAAACTAAGATAGCTCATAATTCCACTGAGAATTGATAGGCCGAACTGATAAATCATCATTTAAAACAACTATAATCAAGACAGCATATCAGATATAAAAATTCTATCATGTTCTTCATCATAAATAAATTAATATATTTGTAATATCTCAATGAGTAGAAAAATTAGATTTTCTAACGTTTCGTGACTTAGTGTAAACTACTTCTTCAGAGAATATAACAGTCTACTTAATGCTCAATGTATGCGAACTTACCAAACCAAACCTTGATAATGATACCTTTTTCTTCATCAATTAAATTCCCAAAAATCTAATTCATTGTTTATTAATTTATTTTTTAATTTTCCTTTTGAAAATGAATTTTCGATATAGATTAAGTGGATGTTTATCTAAATCTGGGTTCGATCTATGGACATTGTGTCATACAACACCGGAAGAATTGAATGCTTGCGGAATTACTAATCCATATGATCGACAAACTTTGAGAAACCAGCTCGCTACTCTTCAATTATCTGATCCATTTACAGAAAAACAATTACCGGTAAAAATATTTATGAATTCTTTTTTATAAATTGAACAGTGCATTGTTGTGTTTTTATGTTAGGTGATTGAAGTTAGTCGGTAAGTATTCCTGGTATCGTACTAATTAGCACATGTCAATGAGAAGTACCTGCATTTTTCAGGTAACTGTTGCCATCAGAGTTACCGGGCTTCATAATCTGAGACATTATGGCTGAATCATTTGGGTCTAAGAACCAGACAAATATGACATTGGTGTCTCAACCCGTCGATCTATCAATGTAAATGCCTCAAACCTTTAGAAAGTTGGTTTCAGCCCCACTAACTTAATAATTATATCTCAGAATGCGATGTCATATAATGCGAGTTTGATCCCATTAGGGAACGTCATTTCCTCCAAGATTTCAGATAGATCTTTTTGAAGAGTGACAATTAGTACAAAACCAAAGTCCAGGGTTCTCTATTGGCTACCTGCAATCATTTAACGTCGAAACAAAATTGTCAGTCGCTTAGGTTGGTGGCTACACTGTAATTTGATCGATGGAATTCGATAAGCGCTAAGGACTAAATAGACATGATATCGGTCACTAGTCAATCATCAGTCAATGTTAATTTGTCTAGTTAAAATGAATTCGGTCTTGATATCAGCCGTTGAAAGCGTTCAGCTATTTTTGTTACCTTTTTGTCCATCAAATTTTCACTTGTTTATTTATGTATTCTACTACCTATATGTACTGTGATTATATTTAGTATCTGTCGATTCTGTGAACCATCGATCTAATGAACGTTCATTAAATACATTCAACTGACTTATTTATCCAGAAATTGACACAATAACATATATATTCAAATAAAGTCCGGATCAAATTAGTGATTGTGGTTGATAAAATAAGAACTGAACTTATCAGAACATGTATGAGATTAAGAAAAATGAAAGATTTGCGCGTGTTTTCAAAAAAACACACGGACATAATAATTAATCAAACAATCGGATCTATGATATTGTTACTATTGCAGGCACCAATAAATAAGTTACCATGATACAGTTTATTATGCTTCGTCTCATCTATTTAGATTATTCACATCTGTCTGTATGTATATGGTTTCAAATGTCAGTCCTTGTTTACAAGACCTACTATCTGTTTAAAAGATTTTGTTTTCATTGAAGTCAGTTTTTATGTCATACTTTTACTGAACGTTTTACAATTCCACAGATTAACCATACAATAATATTAAATCTTTACTGATATAATTCACACTTGTTGACACACGTTGGTAACTAGTTGAAATCAGTAAGTTGGTGAACAACACAGTGCTGTTTAAAGAAATAATTGCTAAGTTCGTGTTTCACTGTACGAAATCAACACTTAAATTTAAAGATATTAAACTGATGAATCCAGAATAGGACAAAACATATAAACTAAATTCTACTTATAGCCACAATCTAATTATACGAAAAATTTGTATTATGGATATTGATAATAAAAACCGTATCCATAATATTCGCTAAAGTTGATGGATAAAATAAACTAATGGATCAGGAAATACAATGTAAACTGTCTTGTGTCAGAAAGCACCATATGCCTGAAATAAATAACATGAATATGGGTAGTGATAAGAAATTGAATAGTTGAAGCAGATCATCTTATTATTCTGTAGAGAAAGAGATGGAAGGACAAACAGAGACAATTTCAATATATCGGAAATTTATCGCTTTATATTGCTACTTTTATTAATAGTCGTAATAGTAATAGTTAGGATAGTTAGGATAACATTACCATTCTTCCCCCAAGAGATATCTTATCATATTTATATTAACTGAAATATGATAAGATTTTACACGTATGATTCATACTTTCATACAGACAACCATACTTAGAAAATTTCCATAGAATTCACATATTATTTTGTTTAATTGTAAGTAATAATTTGTTATTACTGTGAGATTGTTTCATTTCATGCTCTGCATCATGATCTTATCTTAGATAATTATTAAGGACCAGGAAGTACTGAATAGCTATTTCCTGCCTGTTTGAAACTCCTCAGGAGCACGTAGTGTTATAGGGTCCCATACTCTGAAAATAGATTAGTCATTTAATAGAAAGTAGTAGAAGAAAATTTCGACTTGTTACCTAATAATTTTGAATTCACATGAGTATCATAAGTGGTATAAACACAGAAAAGGGTGTATGCAGAATAATATAAAGCGGGGAAAGATGAAACAAAAATTGCTGTGAGAGATTTTAATTACTATAGTATATTGGTAACGGATTCGAACCCTTGTCATGAAGATAACTGTTTCGGCTGAGACAACTAATATTCTATAGGATTGTATTATCTTGATATTGAGTGATTATTTGGTTGTCAATGTTTGTCTCATACTACTTATAAGGTTAAAATGTGGTTGCTAGTCGAAATGACTCTCAAAATTACGGTACACTTTGACAAACTAATTGGAGATTGAATTACAGGAGAAATTTAAATGTGATGGAAAGTTGTATATTTTCATGCAATTGTATTTTAGCTAATCTTCACAGTTGTCAAGAGCTAGACATCGTGAACAGTACAGAGTTGTGACTAATAGACCTTTTATGATTTAAAAAAAGATTTACCCTATTTTATTCAGTATGAGATCGATTAGTGGGTTGAGAATCCATTCCATATTAAAACTGGGTATATTCTCATATGAAAAGCAATAGTTGTAAACTAATTTACACTTTTCTTCAATAAAAATCGAACAAAACTCATCTTATATATGTAACGGTATCCCAGTGTTGATATTTATACTGAAACTTGAACCTAGTACCTATGATTCCAAATGCCAACATTTCATTCACAACTGATTGATCACTGGGTGGTGATCAATGTCATGCGTGTCTAGTCCTTATTAGCGCAGATCGAATGCTACCGACCATGGTGCAATGCGGCCATCAGTCTAAGTGACTCGACACTGTGGGCACTATTGTGAGATTAGATGGTGGTTGGAGGTAGTCGACAGGAAACCTGAGTTCAAGGTTTCCTGTCGACTACCTCCAACCGCCATCTATCTAACATTTCATTCGTCAAACTGATGATTATAAAGTTACTCACTAAGTGGTTACATGTAGTAGCCAAGTATCTGCCCATGATACATACATTTGAACATAAATCAATCATAAATTAGTTCTCAATAATAACATCATCAAAATGCAAATACTTACGAATAATGAACTATTCATTTTGATGTAATAAGCATTGAAATGTTATAAAACACGGATAGTTAAAACAATGAGTAATCTTTATAACCAGAGTTAATTGCATCAGTTCACATGCTGACTTATTTATTTTATTGAATAAAGTTTAATCTTGATTAAATATTATCATAAAAAATAATGATTGGCTTCTGCTGGGTTTAGTCTAGACACTAACTAGTCTATATTACATAATTTATTTCTTTAATTTTTTCCAACAAAGAGAATAGAAAGGAAATGAAGAGTGAATGAAATGGGCGTTTGTGTGTGTGCGTAACTGATGATAAGGATGATAGACGCATAAAATTCATTTGTGGATGATGATAATAATAATAGAATAGTAGTACCATGTAATGAGGAATCTCTTTTAAACAAAGTATCTATTCATTTGTTAGTAATGATTAATTTCATTTAACTAATCAATTAGTTTATATAAACAGATTTATGTAGATTATCTATTCATTAATTTTCACGCTCAATGAATTACCTGCTGTGATAATCTTTTATATAATGGGGAATCATTAAAAAATAATTATTTCCTGTCTAATTTTTTTGTTGAACTAATAATGTTTCCAAGCAAAGATGGATAGTAGCTAGCAGTAGAATTCAGGACGCGCGTTTCTACTTATTTGGGACTGATTAGCTGGATGTACTTGCATCGCAGAGTTGATGTTCACTCCGGGACTCGAATCCAGTACCGTTCGCTTCAAACGCTATCGCGTTATCCACCTATCTACTGAGTGCTGGATTCCACTGCTAGCCACTATCCATCTTTGCTTAAATAGCTTGTCACTTAAGGCTATATCGAGGTAATCTGCACAGGATGCACATATGCCAACATGAGACTGATCCATTACAGTCCTAAATAACAATGGAAAGATATAAGTAAAACAACATTAAGTGAATAATAATGTTTCTATTTATAAGTTCATAGATATATCTTCGATGTTTTTTTAAAATGCCGAATGTGTAGATATTTGGTAACATTCATACATTAAGTTTGATAATGACTAATTATTAGTACCGAACTCAGTATAAGAAAACTTGATCTATAGATTTTTAAAGATTCTTCTCATATTCAATCGTCGTTATTTCAGAGAGAGATTGCTCATATTCCGTGATGACATAATAAAAATCAACATTTAATAACTAATCTTATCTTGAAATATTTATCTCGTTAGCTTTCATACAAAGAATTGCATAGTAACATTGGAATTTTGTGGGGAAATCAAAGAAGTAATAGTCTGGTTACTTGACATATCTGAGTAAAAAATAGTTATGTTAAACTAGAATTTATTTATATATCATAACACCCCAGAAATAGTTTCCCTCTTCATCTAACTACACTAGTTGTGATACTCAAAATTGAGATTATTAGCCTCTTATGCTTTCTCTGGTCTGCAAGATTAATTGTGTTTACTATGAGGTCTAATAGATTTGCATTTAATTTGTAAACAGAATGTATATGTGGATTTATGCAGATTGTAGTATTTTTACAGTTGAATTCACGAGTCAATCTAAGCTAGACCACCATTGGTAACCTAGTAGCACCAGACGGTCATTTCGTCCTAGTATAAGAAATCCCAGTAATATTTATCGACGATCCTACGCGCGAGACCGAAGGTCCTGAGTGCGAGTCCTGCATGAGAAGTTGTGGGTGCGCACTGGTCAGGAGTTCCTTATTAGAACAAAACGGTCGTTCAGTGCTTCCAGGTTACCAGCGGTGGCCTAGCTTAGATAGACTCGTGAATTCAACAGTAAGAATGTATATATATTCAGGTAATCGACGGATCGACTGTTGAAAACAATATACGACCTTATATACGTATAAAAAGCTGTCACACTCATATAAACTTACCACTAATAAAATACCGATGTAAAGAAAATTAAGCTGGTAAATATAATATTGTTATCATATAAAAGGAAACTTGTCAAATAGAGTGTGCAGAATTAATGAATGAAATTTTGATGACGGTGTGATATTCAGTATTTCGCGAAAAATAAAATACATACTTCGTTACTGTCATTATGAAACAGTTTGAGACACGTGATTGAAGTCTCAAACTATATATTACAATTGTTTCATTAAAAGATCAAGACCTGAATAAATCATACAAACTATTATTTGGTAATCGGTAAATTTGATATTCGGTGAACGGTTAAATCCAATGACATTGTGTTTTATCTTGTATAGGACTCATCCGCTGAACTTAACAGTCCGTAAACACCGAACCAAATAATTTGTTCCACAAAATAATGTCCCTTTAATAACCATTAAAAACCAACAACAGCAAAAAATCTCGTGCGATCATTTCGTTGTACTTTGTAATTGTGCATCAGTATGCCGTAATGAATACAAAGTTAGGTCAATTATGATATCTTCAGGTCTTATGTAAAGCCTAATACCTTTAGACTAATGTTATAGAATTCAGTAGTCCATGTAATTAGTAATTGAGTGAAATAATTGGATATCCTTTAAAATTTTGCACACTTACCAGTCACTGTAACGAAAATAAGATAGTTTGTAGAAGTATTGAATTCTACCTGAAGCTTATGGTGATGATATCGTTCAGAAGAACGATAAAAGCTCCACGACCAAATCATCCAGATCAGAAAAGGAAATTCCATCAAAAACTATCGAGAATTATTTTGAATGATCAATTCATAACATTATTTTCTAATCTCTTGTAGGGTTTGTTTAGTTTTATTTCATTTCAATAACTAATATGGTTTATTATTATTTAATATTTTATCATCATTATTATAGGCTAGTGTTCATGAATGGTTAATACAATTACATTTGCAACAATATTGGCCTAAATTTAATGATCAAGGTTTAATAACATTTGAACAAATTATTCGTATTACATGGGATGATTTAGAAGAGATTGGTATTTCTAAATTAGGTACGTTTATATTCCTATTTTACATTTATTGACTAAGTGAGTTATAGTAGTTCATATGTAGTATGTGTTCATGAAGATGTCAGCATTTCCATATTCTCCTCCTGGAGCCCCTCTAGGGCTACTGACGGTCCAAGGCTCTGATAAAGGAGGAGGGTTGGACATGTAGTTAGCGACCCCACCCCGTAGAAAACTAACTTGCTAAAAAAACGCTAACCAGAAAAAATTATTCAAACCACAGTGAAATTAGACTTCATATTACTTCAAGTCAGTGATGAATCATTTTCTTCCTAAAAAAAATCATTTTTGACGAAATTCTTTTATATTTATATTGAATATCCGTAGACATCTGTTGGCTTCATGTACTAATTGAATACTAAACAAAGAGATAAAAGAAATTAGTCAGTTCTAGGTTAAATTGTTAATTTCCAATTATTCAATAACATTTTCGTTGATGATATGAATATAGGCTATAAATTATTCAGTCCATTTATCTTTCTGTTTAAAGTATTTGTTGAACATTTTTTACAGACTAGTTAGGAAATATTTTAATAAGCACCATCTAAACTATTTATTTATTTGAACACATAGATATTGGTACAAGGAGGCACCAAATACATATGCGTCACATAAATCATTCGATATGTGTGAGGGCTGGGATACTGCCCGTGTGCTCAAACCAAAGCATGTGGTTTTGTTAGGGGGCCACACCCCAAGCCTTCGACCTAAGAGTCTGACCCACAAGGCAGCAGAGCAACGTCAGGAGATGCAGTCCCATGGTAAGCGGTGACCAACGATTGGTTCATACGCCATTTGTTCCTTCAGGATACTGGAACCTATATGCACCATTGGTTTGGAATCAGGGTTTTCCCACTCCATTAGGCTGTTTCTCCACATCCACCAACCCGGGTAAAGTGCCAACATTCCCTTTTTGTCCTCTCGATTTCGTAACCAACAGTAATGTCACGAGAAGGTAGTGATTGGGACTTCCGTGTCAATGCTTGTGTGCACGTGGCCATGTGAGACCATTTCGAGAGGGAGAGATGACTCTCTTTAAACTCGGCCGTATCAGGGCATTTTGGGGTATCATCTAACCTGATTTAATATGAATAAAATTGGAAAGAATGAAGTTTGTAAAATATTAATGGTGTTTAAATTCATTGATTTCTACACTAACTAGTGTAGTTTTGTTGTGCTTTCAAAAACTTCACATATTTTCATTATTAGGATCAAGCTACAAATATTCTGTTAAATACTAACTCGAAATTGAGTTCAAAAATGACAATCTGACTAATACCACACATGAATTTTGAAACTTCTTTTAGGACAACGAACTGAATAATTCATATTCTTATTTTCTAAATCTTACTCTTTTACTACTGATTAAAATCACTAAACCTATTAGAAGTGTAGTGAACGAAAACAAAAGTGGGGACAACCAAATGTGTTTTGATACAAAATTACAAAGTTCTTCCTTAATGTACGAGAACCGTTCATTGATTACTTCATTTACAAATTTTCATCATTTGTCCTTCACATTACTTATGTTTCTTCTGAATTACAATTCCTTTTTATTTCTGTTATATCTGTCGACATCAGTAGCACACACCATATCAGTTGTTAAAAGTTGATATGGTTTGAGTTTACTTAATTCTCAACTGTCAATAATTATTAGACAACTATTAATTATCACATGAATTTTCCTAGAAATTTATAAGTCGAATGACTGAACCTGATAATTTCAAGTATACCAACTAACTAGTTACTAGGTGGAGTTTTCAATTAATCAAATTGTTGTTCTTAGAGGTATTAGTTAACCATCCTAGTGTAGTTATAAGTGGGTATCTTGTAAAAATTACATTTCAGAAGTGTTGCTTTATGTTGTTCTCATAGATGGATGGTTCAGTCATGAAACTGTCATTTTTATCAGAATATCCCTCAAAAAAAGAAGTCAGCTATTCGAATTTCTTCACAAGTGGCTAACAGATTGTTCTGTTGACCTAGAATTTACTTGATTGTTTTCCATGGTTGTGTGACCGTTGTTTAGATCTTAATTTAGATTATCTTCTTCCAACACTACATTTTTTGTCCTTTTTCTTATCATCTGGTAGATTGTGTTAGTTTCGATATCCCTGCTAATTGATAAGTGACCAGAGTGCCAGACTTTCGAAAATTTTGATTTTTTTGTTTCTTTGGTTCGAAATTCCAACCTTTCCTAATGAACTCATATCCATAGTTACCCGCTGGTATTCATATAAGCGAAGCTATATCATAGCTTTCTATAACTAGCTGGTGTCCACTTGATCGGAAAGAAAGTATATTCAGTAAATATTTCTTACATTCTTAAACAAATAAAAATTTTCATTCACTTGGTGTTGTTTTACTTGTATCTTCCTATTGTTATTTAAGACGGTAATTGATCAGTCTCATGTTGGCACATGTGCATCCTGTGTGGATTGCCTCAATATAGCCTTAAGTGACAAGCTTTTTAAGCAAAGATGAACAGTAGCTAGCAGTGGAATCCAGGACGCGCGTTTCTACCTATTTGGGACTTGTCTTCTGGATGTACCTGCATCGCAGAGTTGATGTTCACTCCTGGATTCGAGCTCAGTACCATTCGTTTCAAACGCCATTGCGTTACCCACTTAACTACTGAGTCCTGATAGTCACCTGTTTGTGCAATGGAGTGAAGTTTAAGTTCACTTGATATTGTTTTATTTGTGTCTTCCCATTGTTATTTAGGGCTACAATTGATCAGTCTCATGTTGGCATATGTACATCCTGTACGAGTTGCCCCGATATGAATATTTTAACTAAACGGTTTGATCACTTAACAATAAATCATTTAGATTAATAGTTTATCATGTGTATAACTTATATACTCTATAAGGAATAATTTAATCATTAGCTTTTTAAAGCAAAATCTAGTACAAATGTGTTACTTAAATCCGATATCAAAAATACATAAAACAAGGAAATAAAACAAAAGTTAACTATCATTGATTACGTAACCTTTTTTATCATGAATGTTTTAACAATATCGTCTTGCTGTTTCTTTTTTTTCACTCTCTCCATAGAGACTTGTTTTAAATTATTTGGTTTTTCCCCCTTTTCATCTTATATTTAGGTCATCAAAAGAAAATTCTCACTGCTATTAATAAATTAAATCGTCTAGTTTTATCATCAAAAATTAATGGTACCACAATAGGTTATCCATTTCAGAAAGATATTCATTTCATACAATCATCTACATCTTCATTTATTCCAAATGATACTAGAACTTCATCATCATCATTAGTAGTAAATTATGATTATTTAACAAAATTACCACAATATCAATCTAATCAACAGAATGTTAATAAAACAAATGAAATAAAAAACAAGGAATATTGTCAACAATATTTAAAAGGTATTCATAAACTATTATTATTGTTTCATTTCAATAAAAGTAATCTACCCAATTTGTAAATATGTTCGATATTGAAATTATGCCATTTTCTGAATTGATTAATGATTACAATTGTATGAACGAGATTAATACATGACAATCCTATAAATTTTGCACCTTATAAATGAGAGTAGTCAAGGATTCAAACAAAAGCTAGACATTCAAAGTAGGTAAAATTGTGTGTTTATATAATGACTCGTAATGCTGAATAGTGTCGGGAATAGTTGAAAGAAAGCTAGAAGTGGCCAAATCAAAACGTGACATCAGTGCTTGAAGTCACTAACTTTTAGTCTTAGCCATGTTGGTAGGTGCAGACTACTTGTTTGGGGTCCGCATGACTATCGTACCAATGGTTGAAGACTGTAGGTAACATGACTCGGAATCGATTGTAATGGTGTAGGTGTATACACTATGAGATTAAAATCACTTCATATCTTTCTTTCTACGAACTAATTCTTTCTTCCTGTACTATGTCGTTATATGCAAACTGTCTTTTATATATTACCACCATTGAATTGACTAGTTCTATGAATCCGGTGTTCATCTTGTTGTGCTAATGAGGTATGGAAACTTGGACCGATGCATGTATGTGCCAGGTCTTACTTTGTAACTGACTGACTGACTGAAATAGTGATCGTTATGACCTTGAAGCACAACAAAAATAACGAACTAAAAATGAAACTGACCAATCAAATAATAATACAAATAGGTAGTTACTTAGATTAGAACAAAATTACCAACGGTTTATTTGCACACCAGAAATGCTATTCATTAACGAAAATAAAAAAAGCTTTAGTTAATTTTAAACCTTCCTGGCAAGAATTCATAATAAAATTAAGTAAGTGGTTATCTTCTGTTTTGTTCATATGGGGAAACACAACAATGAGTATGTTAGGATTCAGAAAAATATTTTAATCTTACTTTCAAAATCTTAAACGCAACAATACTAAGATTATTTAACATAGTCCGATTTCCCAACACATATTATGCCAAATGAAGTCGAACAACTTACTTACTCACGAAGGAGCATAGGCCGCTCACCAGCATTCTCCATCCAACCGTGTCCTGGGCAATCCTTTCCAGCTCTTTCCAGTTCTTATTCATCCCTTTCATATCCGCTTCTATTTCTCGACGTAATGTGTCCTTTGGCCTTCCTCTTTTCCGCTTTTCTTCAGGTTAGGGCTTGCATCGTGATGCAATTTGATGATTTCCATAATATGTGTCCTATCCATTTCCATCGTCTTTTCCTAATTTCCTCTTCATTTGGAAGCTGGTTGGTTCTCTCCCACAAAAGGCTGTTGCTGATGGTATCCGGCCAATGGATGTTGAGTATCTTGTGTAGACAACTACTTATAAATACTTGTACCTTCTTGATGGTTGTTTTTGTAGTTCTCCAAGTTTCAGCTCTGTACAGTATAACTGTCTTGACGTTCGTATTGAAGATTGTGACTTTGAGATTGGTTGAAAGTTGTTTTGAGTTCCATATGTTCTCCAATTAAAGGAATGCTGTCTGCATCTGAACCTCCTTGTTCATCGATGATGCTTCCCAGGTATGTGAAGGATTCTACATCTTCCAGAGTTTCGCCATCAAGAGTGTTTGGATTGCTGTTCTCCGTGTTGTATTTGAGGACCTTGAGTTTGCCCTTGTGTATGTTGAGACTTACTGATGCAGCGACTGCTGTTACGCTGGCTGTCTTTATCTGCATTTGTTCGTGTGTATGCAGTAGGAGGGCTAGGTCATCTGCGAAGTCTAAATCGTCCGATTGGTTCCAAGCTGTCGATTGTATGCCGTGTTTTCCCTCACATGTCGAGGCCTTCATAATCTAGTCAACCACCAGAAGAAAGAGGAAGGGAGAGAGTAGACAGCCTTGTCTGAATCCGGTCCTTACTTGAAATGCATCTGTCAGCTGTCCTCCATGCACTACATTGCACTGTAGTCCATCGTATGAATTCCAGATAATATTGACAATCTTCTCAGGAACTCCGTAGTGTCAAAGAAGTTTCCATAACGTTTTCCTATCTACACTGTCAAATGCCTTCTCATAATCAATGAAGTTGATGTACAGTGACGAGTTCCACTCAATTGATTGTTCGACGGTGATCCTTAGTGTCGCAATTTGGTCTGTGCACGACCGGTCCTTACGGAATCCAGCTTGTTGATCTCGAAGTTGATCGTCTACTGTTTCTTTCATCCGGTTCAGTAACACTCTGTTAAAGACCTTTCCTGGTACTGACAGTAGTGTGATGCCTCTGTAGTTTTCACACTTGCTCAGATCTCCTTTCTTTGGAATTTTGATGAGGTGTCCTTCTTTCCAATCCATCGGCACTTCTTCCTCCTCCCGAATCTTCTTGAATAGAAGATGAAGCATGCTTGTAGTTACTTCGATGTCTGACTTCAGTGCTTCCGCTGGTATATTGTTGGGTCCTGCTGCTTTCCCGCTCTTGATTTGTCTGATGGCCATTCTGATTTCTTCGATCGTTGGTAGAGTGACATCTATAGAAAGATCTGTGTTTGCTGCTTCGATGTCCGGTAGATTCAATGGAGTCTGCCTATTCAGGAGTTCTTCGAAGTACTCTGCTCATCTGTTCCGCTGTTGTTGAATCTCAGTGACCCGTCTTCCTTCTTTGTCTTTGACTGGTCTCTCTGGTTTACTATATTTCCCAGCTAGTTTCTTCGTTGTATCGTAAAGCTGTTTCATATTTCCTTCTCTTGCAGCTTTCTCCGACGTCGTTGCTAGTTCATCCACGTATTTCTGCTTGTCGGCTCTATTGCTTTTCTTCACTTGCCTGCCTGCTTCTATGTACTCAGTTTGTGTTTGGACTTTCTCTGCTCGTGTTCGGATGTTGTTAATTGATGTCTTGTTCTTCTTTTATCTGATCCTGTCTAGTGTTTCTATAGAGATCCATTCCTTATGATGATGCTTCTTGATGCCCAGAACCTCTTGACACGTTGAAGTTAATGCTTCTTTGATACCTTTCCAGTTGTCCTCCATAGTAGATTCTTCTTCCTTCAGTAGATCCTGTAGGGCTTGGAACCTGTCACTGAGGGCTATCATGAATTCATTGTGTTTGTCAGTATCTCGAAGGAAGGCTGTATTGGATCTTTGCAGCGCTGTTTGTCCAGTTGTCCAGTTCTTCTTTAGCTTCAGTTTCAAATTGACCACAACCAGGTGGTGATCTGAAGTTATGTCTGCTCCTCTCGTGGTTCTCACATCTTCCATTGTCCTTCGGAACTTTTTATTGATGCAAATATGATCTATCTGATTCTCTATGGTGTAGTCCGGTGAGATCCATGTAGCTTTGTGTATGCATTAGTGTAGGAATATTGTGCCGCCTATGACCAATTTGTTGAATGCACACAGATTTACAAATCTTTCCCCGTTTTCATTCCTCTCTCCAAGTCCATGCAGTCCCATGATATCTTCATATCCGGTGTCGTCTATTCCGACTTTGGCGTCTAGATCTCCTATCAGAATGGTGAGTTCCTCTCTTGGGCACTTCTCTATGATTGATTGCAGCCTCTCATAGAATTGATCTTTAATTTTGTCGTTGCTATCATTGGTGGGTGCATAACATTGGATACTATTCATTGTGATCCCCTCCTTCTTTGTTTTGAATGATGCTTTGATGATTCTGGAGCATTCTCGTCTTCGTGACCGGAGTATGGCAGCATCTCTCCCGTATTTAGCCTTTGCTGTCCAGCTTGAGTCCAATGGGTTCCGCTGATTCCCAATACTGCCAAGTTTTATCTCCTCATTTCTGTTGCTATTTGACTGGTCTTCCCGGTCTCCCACATTGTCCGGACTTTCCATGTACCCATAGAAATTGTTGCTCTAGTTGTTAGAAGGGGCATCGGCCTCATGACTTCCGAAGGAACTCGGCTTTGACAATGAGGCGGCATATTTCTTCTAAATGAAGACCTAACTCCCAGGGCAGAGTTCAAATGGTTTGAGTTATTTTTTCTGGTTAGCGTTTTTTTAGCGAGTTAGTTTTCTATGGAATGGGGATGCTAACCCCATGCCCAACCCTCCTCCTTTATTCGGGTTCGGGACCGCCAGTAACTCTAGAAGAGCTACAGACGAAGTTGAAGTCGAACAATTTGGAAATGAAACCAGCATTTTGCCCATCGATGATAATTGTGGGATTTTGTATTTAATTACAAGCTGATAGAAGTGAAAAGTGAATCATTGAATTATATTTATTAAAAGACTTGGAGGTTCAGTGTTCAATCTGATTGGCTGGATCAGTCATAATTATCAGTTTAAGACCAAATGATAAGGAAAAGATGCTGATGGGTGTACGCTGTTAGTTAAGACAGCCTAACTTTCTGCTGATTGAAAATCTAGTTTAAGTTTGAACGGAGACAGTTATATATTTATGCATTCGATTCTAGCTAGCCAATTAAAGCTTACTACATAATCTTAGTTTTATCATGAAGTATCTAGTTATGCTTGTGTATCGAAAGCGTACATATCAGTATCAGACTATAACGACCATCTATGTAAGATCTTAGGTGCACACTGATGAAACATCTATCTAGTGCAGCGCGTCTTCTAACGTCTAGTCAGCTGATATCATATGAAGACGAAAAACTCCCTTTGTGTTACTTTTGGTTAATAACTAGTAACTTAACACTTTTAGATAAGTCGCATTAAAAAGAAGGGTATTATTATTGATTGTATAAATATCTTTTCAACTTTTAGAAACAAGATTTCTAATAATGTTATGTATTGGGAATGATAGAAATAAACTAATATACGAAAACGGACAACCAACTATTGCATTTCATGGTGGATATTTCTCTTATGGCTTACGACCACTGACTAATATCACGTGAAAAAATTACTAATCAGAATCCAACTTCTAAGACCTTATTGACACACGATTCGCTAGTTCCTCTCTATCTGAATTGCCCTTTGAGTCCAGAAGTTAATAATCAACATCCACCACGCTAAACTTCAAGCAGACATAGTTTGTATACAAATGTACCTGGCCACACAAAACTATATTATGGAAAATAACAATTATATATGATCAAGCCAAAATGTAATTGTGAGTAGGAGGTGTTGTAAAAACAATAAGTCGCATAGCAGCAGTTAATATATATATATATATAATCACTAAGGAAAATGATTTCGAACAGATTGAAAGAAAAGTAGTTCATATTGCATAGTCTTACCTTATTTCAGATAAGATAAAAGTTATTTAGAATTTTTTTTGGAAAAGAACATTCATAAACATAACTCGTAAAAATAAATTTGTTATCATTTACAATAGATATAAACACTTGAAATATAAAGATATTGTAATTATTGCCACACAATAATATGTACATATATCTAAATATGTTAAGCAGTTTTGTGAAAGTGTTTAAACTACTTAAACATGGTTTTTATTCTAAACTAGTAGTAATTTAAGAATTGATACAATGTTTAAAGATTAGATCCAATAGTCAAGTTTTTCATTGATATTATGAAACGATCTAAGTTAGATCACCACTGGATGGCCTTTCAGTGCCTCTAGGTTTTCAAAAGTAATCTAACTTAGATCAGTTTATGATTTCAACAATCTCCACAACCCCATACTGAGAGTCACGTTTTTAATGATAGGAGAATGAATGGTCAATAAACTGACTTCCTCTAATTACCTATGACATTCTAACATGTTTATTTTGTGTACATATTGTGTGTATGAACATGCTATTTTATTACATAAGAAAGCTTTTTGTCTGGCTAATGGTTTTATCATTGATTTCAAGTCATTCAGATTCAACAGGGTTAGAGTTGTCGTTAGTCTACAAAATTATGGTTTTCACAGAACTACCAAATAGCTATATGAATAAATCACTAAATAAGTTTTCGTACAAAAAACACTACATATTTCCTATAGAATAAAAATAAAATAGTCTATACTAAATATTATTTCTGTTTCTTACAAATGATTACATTAGAAAGTACTTCTTTATATTATAGCGAGATATGAACTTTAAGGCCAACCAAGTCGGAAGCCATTTAGTCACCTACTAGTATTTCATTGGATGGTCATCTCGCTATAAAGTGAATAGAGGGAAGTTAACTGATGACTAAGTTGCCTAGTAACATCATGATGTTATTATTTAACTTATTTATGGTTATAGGCAGGTAGTTCTGAAGTATTACAAATTCAGACTGAAAAATCATCCAGGAATTTGCAGTTTTTTGTGATCAATCAGTTTTCGTCAGTTCATAATGAAAGTATGAAGGAAACAAAACAAATTCAGATAATTTGAGCGCTTTACAGCTGATTTATTTTTCTATAAAATTAATCTCTATTATAAGCAAACATGGATGGTGGCTAGCAGTGGAATCTATGACGCACGTCTGGATGTACCTGCATCCTAGAGTCGATTTTCACTCTGGGTTCGAACCTAGTACCGTTCGCGTCAAACGCCATCACATTATCTACTTACCTACTAATTCCTTATAGCCGCCTGCTTGTGCGATGGGGTGAAGTTTAAATTAACTTGATATTGTCTACTTGAATTTTCCTATTGATCTTTAAGACTGCAATAGATCCTTATTCACGGTATGCACACATGCCAATAAGAGAATGATCAGTTGCAGTCCTAAACATCAATGAGAAGATTCAAATAATCGGTACTAAGTGAATTTAATCTCTATTAATTTGTAAAATACAAAGTAAAATATATTAAAACGTTTAATACTTAAACAATTTTTTGAATACGGTTTTTGTAGCCCAATGTTTTGCTCTACACAATTCCACAAATAAATGGCTTGACTATACTCCTTAGTACATAGCAGTAGAGCATAATGACGTGCACAGGTAATTAAGGTTATGATTTGAACTACAAATGATACGAGCCTATTAGTAATGCTAATTTATTTACGAATTGAATTGTTAAGTATTGGATGAATAGTAATAAAAGCCACATATCAATGATACTTAACTATTCAAACTGAATAAAAATAGATTTTTGAAAATAGTGATCGTGACATTTTGACCACAAATAAACAGTTTCATTTCTTTGAAATTTCTATTTCCAATAATATCTAAAGACAATATTATTTGGATTTATTTTCTTTATAAAGTTTCAGAAATCGGGATACAAGTTGAAGAAAGTCAAACGAAATCACATACTTCACCATCATCACCTTGCTCTTCTTCCAATTCAACAACCTCAGATTTATCATCAAATGATTCACGATATTCTCTTCCTCCTCCAGTTGATTTTCAAGACTCACCACCTAAATCATCATCATCATCTACTTTTCCAACTATTTCATTAATTCATGATTCAGAACATTCAAACTCTAATTTACAACAGTCTAATTCTTCTTGTATAATAAATGAACAATTAAGATCTAATCTTTCATCTTGTACTACTATAGCTAATAACAATGTTCAATCTTCTCATTCATTATGTAATATTCATAGTCCTATAAATATAGATAACACATTATTAAACAAAAATTCAACATCTGTACGCTTCAGTAGTTCTGAGTATCATAAAGAAGAACAATTGAATAAATTAGGACAATCGAATATATTTCAAAGGCGTTCTTCCAATCCTACATTATATTCACTGAAACCTAATGATCCTGTACAAAATACTAGCGATTTATCAAAATGGTCCTCAGGTTAGTGGTCGTAGTAGTAGTATTTCCTTTGTTCATTAATTATTTTGACATAGAAATAGATTTTAGCTAAAATTCAATTTCCAAAATCTGATTAAATAAAAAAATTTTTTTTGTTTTTATAATATAAAAGTTACTTGTAACATGTTGTTACATAATCAATGTTCTATATCGTTATTTTATTTGAGAAAAGATTGTTCAGTTTATATGAGAAAATTGGTTGAATTAATTTATATACCTACTTTTTTATCAATTGAGTTCAACCGGATCTGTTTTGAGATAGTAACTCACTGAAAACAATGGTGGATGGGTTACTCAATTTCGTGAATTAGTTTAAATTAGACGTGAATACCGTTGGATGCCGGCCAGCTCAGTAATCTAGAGGTTAAGAGTTTGCACACGAGACCAATAGGTCCTGAGTTTGAATCTCGCGAAATGAGATTGTGAATGCGCAATGCTGAGGAGTCCCACAATAAGACGAAACGGCCGTCCAGTATTTCCAGATTTTCTATGGTGCTCTAGCTTCAATCAATTCATGATCTCAACTATTAAAAAGTCAATATTCATCAATTGAACAAAATTTCAAGTGTAAACTATTCGAATTCTAACTCATTAGTCTAAAGATATCATGCTTATTAAGAAACTCAAAAGTATATTATGAATCTTAAATAATTCAAAGTCACAATGTAAAATATTAAAACTTATTAAGTACAATTTGATTTTCAGTGGCTCTCCTATTCAATTACAATCTGTAAAATATACTATCTTTTTAATATTGATCATATACGATTTTTTAAACTGTGAGCTGATTTCATTCAATTTCTATTACAATTAATACTTGAACATTCTTATATTCAAATAAATGTCTAATGACCTTTTTGTTTTTACAATATTCTGATCTTAAATATATACTGTAAATTTCTTTTACAAATTAATAATAATATGAGAAAGGAATGGAAAAACGTATGTACATATATATTCGATGGACTATTCATATTTTGAAGATGATTTTCATTGCAAACTGATTGGATAATCTTATTTATTCTAGTTACAAGATTATTCAAAAATGCTTCTACATTACACTAGATCATGTTTAACAGTTTTAGATATCATAGTGAGGAATGCACTGTTTATATTTTCAATTCAAGTTACATGTTACAGATAATAGCATTATTTCTTGATACAGTTGACTCTATTATCTAAGAAACTCAAAAACTTTAATTAGAGTGAATACACGGCTTTTACCGTTATAGGCACTTCATAAGGATTTGTTTAGTATAAATACAGTTTTTCTAATCAAATGATATCAATCGAAGCCCTATTAAAAACCAGAACACATATAACTGGGATTTCATTCTAGTTTGGGATTTTCCAGACTTACTTCCTTGCGATTAACGTATCAGTGTGCCAGTTAGTCGGATAGGACACACATTAAGGAAAGCACCCAACTACATCACAAGGCAAGCCCTCACATGGAATCCTTAGGGCCACAGGAAAAAAGGAAGACTAAAAAACACATTACGGTGAGAAATGGAGACAGACATGAGAAAAATAAACAAAAATGGGATAGAAGTAGAAAGGAACGCCCAAGACAGTTTGGGTTGGAGAATGCTGGTCGGCAGCCTATGCTCCATTAGGAGTAACAGGAGTAAGTAAGTAAGAGCCAGTTAGTCAAAGGACGGTCCTCGAGAGTTGACTGAAGTGAAGACTGTGAATCATCTGGATTTTAAAAAGCTTTCTAAACGTAACGGTGACTAGACAGTCTGGAACTTTTAGATTTCACCTGCTTTAAATTTGTGGATTCATAGTACTTGCAGATTTGATATAATAATAATAATATACATTCTTGGGTCCCTTCTAAAATAACTCTTCAACTGATATAATTTCATGATGAAAATCAGTTGTGAATTAATCCCAAATGACAAAATTAATACGATTCTTCACTTTTTTAACCGAACTGGAGACTTTCAGATCTTAATATAACGTCTGTAGACTTCAGGCTACTGAGTCACTATCTAGTAGTCAACTTAAATCAATTTGCAGTATATCACAATAATAACCAGCTTATATCATCTCGTTGTTCAGTACTGAAACCCACTAGCTATAACTATCAACTAGAACTGTAGCAATCCATTTTAAAACTAGTTACTATTGGCGAATTTAATTATTGGTTAGTTGAAGGATTTGATGAGATCAGTTTAATTAAGTGACGGTTTTTACCATAAATTGAAATCAAATTAGTATTTGTTTCTTAATAATAATTAGTACAATCAATACGATTATTTTCATATCTCACTAACTTAGTATTTAACTCCTTCATGTTACTGTATCTTGTAAACTTATTTTTCCACATAAAATAAATGGATTTTGGTCAGCCATTGAATTTAAGACTCATGTTTCGTCCTACCCAGCACTCGTTAATCGGATGTTTACACTGATACTCAAACCTAGCACCTGTTCGTATGGATACCAACATTTTGTCCCTTGAGTCACTGATTACATGAAATCACTAACGTATTAAACCTGGTATGTATTTATTTGTAAGGGTATGTACTGTTCCATTATTAATATTCAAGACTGAACTCATTTGTTCCAAAACATAAATAAATATATATATAGGGACTGATAAATAGATAAGTGGAAAAGTATCAAGTGATAACTTACATAAATTCTATGATTGCTTATTGTTATTATCAATAATGATCATGACTATGGTGATCATGATGACGTGACAATGAGGATGAGATGAAAAGACAAAAGAAGATTTTGTTTGCTTTCCCCTTTGTTTTCCCTTCAAGATGTTTTTGTTCTTCATTCAGTCCTCTTTTATATAAGTATATTTTGCTTTTATGATTAGATAAACATATATATATATATATATATATATATATATATATATATATATATATATATATATATATATATATATATATATACTTATTATCATGGAATAATATTGGAAGATTTCAATATTGTTTATAATAAGTTGATCATAATAATAATAACTTAACTATTTTCATCTTACTGGATTTCCCAAGAAACTTAATTCCAATTTACTAAATGTATATGTTCATTAAACTGATGATGATGAATCATTTCTCCGTCTATTATGTTCACTTAATGCGTTATACAGTAATATAAATTCATATAAAATTTATATTCATTTATTTATGGTTGTATAGATGTAGCATCATGGGAAGAATAAATTCATTCTAAATAATTCAAAGTTTTATGACTAATTACGTTTTCTTCATTTCTGTTTTCGATTGGTCCATTAATCAATGTTTATGCATTGTTACTCATTAGTGTTTAGATAAAGGCCAGTTAAGATTGAGTAAGATATTTTCATTTTATGTTTTATACTATTTAAGTAGTATGATTCACTGATAGTAATTTTTTAAGTTGATCTTTTGATATAATCGAATTCAAGGGATACCACATTGTATCATATTCATGAAGTCCTTGTTTTTTTATTAAAATTTCCACTTATCACATCACGATTCGGTCGTAAATATGTATGGACAAACATTGAGATCCATTGTGTTTAATGTTGGGTGATTGATTGGAATTGAAATATGTAGAAAGAATTTGGTCAACGCTGGAGTCTAATCAAACATAACATCGATTACTAAACTAAGTGACCAGTTGATCTTTCCGCCCTAAAAAGATCATTTGATGTATGAAAATCCCAGTGATTATGTCTTTTATAGTGACTGTAGGGGAGCAGGGTCTAAATTTTACAGAGAACATCAGTTTTTTGAGGTAATTCGTATATCTTTCTGATAAGTACCAAATAGCATGATAAATAGATCAACCAAGGATTCCTATGAATTGCATTTAACTACCTAACATCATACGTTACCAATATGTCAGTCATAAACTTGAATGTTGATGAGAATGAAGTATACTGATGAATTATTGGCTACAGTTTAGCTTTACTCTACTCAAGTACTTTTTATGTGTTGACAAATTAGGAATGTATACTTATAAATAAAAAACATTTTGGCAACCAACCATGTTAATTGTTACGATTTCCTATTTTTGTTATAAATATATTAAGGTTGAGTTAGCAGCTGTTAAAGTTTCCGAACCTCAGTTCACTCTTTTATCTATGAGTCCAGTATTCACTAGTTTTTTCTGATATTCCTAAAGAGTCAGTCTGTTGCGAATTTTAATAGAATTGAAATGAACAGTAACATGTATAAAATGAGTAATTCTATTGAATTTTCAGATTGTTTTATCTTGAAATAAAAAAACATCCAGTTAGTTAAGCTTATGTTGAGGTCATATACGCCAGATCTTTGTGATAGGTTGTTATGGATGAACACATAATTTACAACGAAAGTTTCTTGATGTGTTTTGTCAACCTTTAAATGCCAGTTGTTTATATTTCTTTCTTGATTAGGTCTTTTAACAACTCCACAATTACGACTTCCAATCAAGTAAGTTAAACATTTTGAAGAAATGTTTTTAAATCGATTCAAAATATATCGTGTTGTTTCAAAGATATTCTGTTGTAGTTTAGCAGTGAAATCAGGAACGCACATTCCATCCTATCTGGGGCTCGTCATCTGGATGAACCTGATTCCCAGAACTGACGTTCAGTTTGGGACTCGATCCCAGTATCATTCGCCTCAAATGCAGTAGCGTTATTCACTTAGCTACTGAGTTCAAATAGCTGCTGACTGGTGCATGATGGTGAAGTTTCTGATTCATTTGCATTGGTTGTTTAAATATTCCCATTGATGTTTAGGATTGGAATTGATAAGTTTTAGTTAGGATATATGCATCTCATGAGTACAACGCAATGAGGTTTGATGCGAGCAGTACTGAATTCGAGTCTTGGAGTAAACATCAACTGTGGAATGCAGATACATCCAGCTGACGAGCCTCAAAAACAACGAAATAGGCGTCATAGATTCCACTGCTAGCCACCATTCATCTCTACTTGCAGTGCTTGTGAATTAATAGCATTATTGGTGCAATCTTCACAGAATAAACATATGCCAATTAGAGACTGATCAATCGCAAACCTGAACATCAACGGGAAGTTACATTGACACTTGGAAATACAATTTTTCTATTCATTAGGATATAACAAAAATATATTTATTATTAATGGAAAGGTTTCAACAACCAATTCAAGTGAATTATTCTGTTGTAGCTAATACATTATTTTAGGTTAGTCAGGATAATAAGTTTTAAGATGTGTAACTGTACTGAATATGACTGTCTCAAACAGTCTTAGCTTTAACAGCTTTTGAAATGAAATAAATATTGTTTACCGTCAGGATTCGCATTTCGAATTTTTATTGCTGTGACTCAGGAAGAAATTGGTCAATATTTGTGTGCAAATAGGCACCCTGAATGAAAACCACATTATTCATCACACTGACAAGTTGATAGTGGTTAGGAACGGAATTTAAAAATACATCCCGTTCCACTGAAGATTTATCAGCTGCGTACTTCATTATTGATGTCCTTACTAAATCTTCTATATAAACGACTGGTGAATACAAACCCTTCAACAAATACTGAATATCATATCCTAGAGCACAACACTGTTGTCTTTGAATTTAATAAGTACCAGATTTAAATTTTAATAGAAACTTCCGAGATTAATTGTTGTAGGGTTAAATGTATATATATATATATATATATATATATATATATATATATATATATATATATATATATATATATATATATATATATGTAGTATAGCTATTCATTACCCAGATTATATATATCTACCTTCCTTTTATTATAAGCTTCATTTTGACCTATAGACTATTATCATGCGGTTTATTGTTCTTAAGTTGATTATTGATTATAGTCTTCCACAATCACAGCCACTTTTCGGCTTGCTTTTGTATAAATTTTAATTTCTATTTTATGGAGTGATACGGTCTGTTTGGCTGGTATATATACCAAGTATGTTCAAAATAAACTATTCGTATAGTGTCAGCTGGTATTGGTGTTCTGAACTCAACTGGACGAGATAGGCAAATAAAGAACTGATAAGGACGCTAGACTGCTTATAACGGTCGAACGTCATTAGTTTGGCACAGTAGTATTAAGACTGTTTAAATAGTATTTCGATTGGTGAATAAATCACGTGATAACTAGCCGGGCTTAAAGTTACAACAGATAATCTTCTTAAAATTTGTAACAACATCTTACAAATACAAACCTCGTACAAACTTTTTTCATATCCTTGAATAATTTCAAATGACTTTAAGTCGTTTCAATAGTTGAAATCATGAGTCAATTGAAGCTAGACCACCATGGAAAACCTGGAAGCACTGAACGGCCGTTTCGTCCTATTAGGGGACTACTCAGCAGTGAGCATCCACGATCCCGCTCCCCCCTCGAGATTCGAACTCAGAACCTATCAGTCTCGCGAAACGGCTGTCCAGTGCTTCCAGGTTTTCCATGGTGGTCTAGCTTCAATTGACTCATGATTTCAACTATTGAAATTATTAAAATCTCCACAAAACCCCTTCTGATAACTTTAAGTTGACCAGTTGATTGTCCCAACTAAATTACAATAATCGATCACAAAACGTTTTATTCTAATTTATTCAATGAGATATTTCATTCATTTTCCTGTTATAAATAATCATTTACTTATATGTTTTATTTATATATAATTTTTTGTAGTGTCAATTCTAATTCTGATCCAGATTTGGAAGCTATGCACAATATACAAGTTATGCTTGATCAAATCAGTGAACGCCTTATTTTAACTAATAAATAGTATTGGAATTTGAAATATTTAATTGAATATAAATTAACATAAATGGTTCAATTCTGTCAATTTAAACAAGATATTAAGTTCATAATCATTGATTGTTTAAAACATACACTTGGTCAACTGATTTATTTCATTTAATCATCGTTTTTTTTAAAAAAGAAGACATTTACTGATACCATGTTATCACTAAGTAAACATTGAATATTATACTTCTTATTTAGTTATTTTATCACACGATTTATTTATCGTGCCTTAATTATTTCTAAAGATAAATTCAATATGAATTTGGTCTGTCAATAAAAGATTTTCATTATGAAGCGAGAATATGTATGGGCTTATCAATGACAATTATTTCAATTCATCCCTAAAGTATACTCTTAGCATTATATATATATATATATATATATATATATATATATATATATATATATATATATATATATTAACGCATTATCATCCCTTGCCCTAAATTTCTTTTTGTTCTCCCTTCTCCTTGTACACCTTTGTTTTCCTTACTTTTGTCTGTTATTACATACTTGTATGTGTGTTACTTTTTACTTCATCTTTTTTTCAAATATCATTGTTAAGTAGTACGTATCATGCATCCTTTTAAAGTATTTTGGCGGCAAAATAATGTTCCAAGAAAAAGAAACACCTTTTTCTTACTGTTTTTATCATATGTAAATATCATATTCCTTATGGTGTGTAATTTTCTTTGTTCAATAGGTTAACAGAAGAAAAAAGTTGTTTATCCTAAACATATTTTATGTATTAAACCATTTACGTGGAGAAGAGAATTAGGGTATTATTTGTTTGACAAATTTTATCAATGATTAAATCATTTTTCATCAAAAAAAAAACAAAAATAATTTTCTTGAAGCTCATTTTCATCAATTGTACATTGAACTGCATATTATTTATTTTTAAACTTGACCATATCAGAAACACGGTTGAGGTGATGAGTAATGTTTTCAATGTTTTGAAAGTGTACTGTATTCATGACTTTTGATCATTTCTCCTTCCATTTAATCAATGGGTACTCTATGCTAGAGTATAAACTTTACCAACGGTTTTATTGCAAACGTCTGGCGTTATTTACAACCGACTGGTGTGGATATTTTATTTTACCTCAGTGGATACTAAACCTAAACATGGTGAGAGTTAGGAATCTTAAAAGAAATTCCTGATGAAGAATACACTTGTGTATGTAGTACTTCCCCATTAGAATAAACGGGAAAATGATCAGATGTTGGACACACCCTTTGGAAACGTTGCAGATAACCCCACTCGCTTAATAGATATAAATACATAAATAACTTGTTCTCGCCTGTTTTTTCTAAAATTTATATAGATAAGAAAGTTTGTAAACCAAATTAAATGTTGTAATAAACTAATTCTTGAGTAGTGAACCGATTTATTGTACAATATGAAAACATTACATTAAATACTTTATTTGCCTACCTTTTTTGAGTTGTCTTTTACAAACTCTATTGTTCTTCCACTCCTGTTGTTATTTTGATTGCTTTCTGTCTCCCTTTCTCTTCTCTTCATTTTCCCTTTCTGTCTGTTAGAATTTTACTCTCGATTCCCGTTACGTACTACCTATATTTGTCCTTACACGTAGTACACACCATACTTTCACTTCTTTCTTTCATTGTACAAAATAAATTTCAGGAAAAACAAAGTTTTATGCTAACACACTCGAATGTTTAATAGTAGACATTATTTTAAAAATTGTAGTGGAGTTTTTTACCAAAAGTGAATATTTCTATTTTCTTAGATAAGTATTCAAACAATCAGTGTTCACCAAGAGATCTAAATAGTTCTATGAAAATTACCAGATAAGGTAGCCTTACACTACATAGATACAGAAGTCTTGTCTAGTTCTGTGGCTTGAAAATTGTAACGGCTACAAAACAAAAAACTGTAACGCCTATTTTAAAAGTTCAAGCTTGTTAATGTATATCGTAATTGAACTACTGTATTGAGGTAGACATACGTATCTAAGACTCTTATTTCAGGTAATTGGTGCACAATACTTTCAGGGGTGAAAAATCTTGGCGATTCTCTAAATAAGTAAGACATATTGAACCCACGTTGGACAGAAAAAAATTACTTCGGGAGAGACGCTGTTGTCTCTGATCATGAAGAAACCAACTACCCCGCAAACACGAGGAGTTGCACCGATGTTGTCTAAAGAAGAAAAAGAAAAACTAATAGAATGGGGATCTCATATACCTAGGATCATCAAAACATGGTTCAAAACAAAGGATGGAATCACAATGAATGCTATCTAGTGCTGTGCACCTATCAATGATTGCAATGATGATGGCAAAGACCAGTCCTATGAGAGACTATTGTAGTGACCTACTTCTGTCAACAGAATGCGATTAGCTCAATCAAAATAATTATTATTACAACCAATTGTACCAGTGATTGTTTTACTGTGCTCGTTTGTTTAACTATGCTAATGACAGTCATTACTCTCACTCTCCCGTTGACTTTGAACTTGTACGAATTCGGTTACGCTGAGTAACCACGCTTGTACTCCTTTGGCACGATCTTGGTATTCTTTCGATACTACGAGATCGCCAGCAAATATATCTTGACTACAGCCATCATCTGCCTTCTGATATTAACCTACGGGGATCTTATTGGTTAACTGGCACGTAGACTTCTTGTAGTGGTGTTCATAGTCAATCGCGACTCGACACCACGCTACACTATGGTCGATCGTGGAGAAGCACCCAAGAAAGGGACTAGTCATCCTGATGGTTGACTAAAACGCCAAAGCTGCATTAGACAACACCGGATATGAAGATATCATCGGAAGACGTGGACCATTTGAACCATTTGGAAAAAAGGCTTATGTTTATCCAACAAAATAGTTAAAGATAGCACAATATACCCCCACAAACACATACACAAAGCTACAGGGGTTTCACCAGATCACACTACACAGAACCAGATAGATCATCTTTGCATCACTAGGAGATTCACAATATCAACTGTAGACGTGAGAACAAAGAGAGGAGCCGACATTGCTCCAAATCATCACCTGATTTTGGCTGCTAAGATGAAACTGAAATTAAAGAAGTGCTGGACGACTGGATAGACGGCACTACAAAAGTTAATCACGACCTTCCTTTGACATGCTGAAAAACACAACCACATCAAGATAACTCTCAATAACAGATTCCAAGCCTTACAGAATCTACTGAAAGAAGAAACTACTATGAAGGACAACCTTAAGTGAGTCAAAATAGCACTAACTTCAACGTGTCAAGTGGTTCTGTGCGGTAACAAGCATCATCATAAGGAATGGATCTCCATGGAAACCCTGAACAAGATTCGAGAAAGGAGGAACAATAATGGGGCATGTAAGAACAGCCGAACAAGAACAGAGGAAGTCAGGGCGCGAACTGAATATGCAGAAGCAGACAAGCAAGCAAAAAGGAGCATAAGAGCCTATAAGCAGTACTGTATGGAAGACCTAACAACGACAGCGGAAAGACCGCAAGGAAAAGAAGTACCAAACAACTATATGACACGAAAAAGAAACAGCAACAAATGCAGGACACAACCAACGTATCAACATCCTCTGAAGCAGTAGATTTCAGGATAAACATAGGAAAAAGCAAGGTCCCCAAAACAAACACAGATAATATCAACTCAGTCACACTTGACGGAAAAGCTCTGGGAAAGGTGAAAAGCTTCAAGTATCTGTGCAGCGTGATTGATAAACAAGGAGGATCAGATGCAGATATGAGGTCATGAATATGCAAAGTAAGGAGAGCATCCCTTTGAATGAAGAAGATTTGAGGTTTAAAACAGCTGTCAGCCAACATCAAAGTCATAATTTCCATTACAAATGTGAAGGCAGTCCTATTTTACAGAGATGAAACTTGTATAACTGCCATGACCACCATCAAAAGTTACAAGAATTTGTAAACAGCTTACTACCTTAAATACATTATTGGCATATAGTAGGCCAGTATACTCAGTTGTTATGGACCCTATCGATTATCATTAGGCAACCATTATGATAAGAGATCTCATAAAATGTCATGATTTTGCAACACAATGAAGGAACGAGATCATTAGGTATGTGACTAACACACCAACGAATTTCAGAGTTCTCGTAGCTTTAAATATGCACACTGATAAACAACCAAATTGACGAATACAATTCACCCGTCGACCATGGTGAAAGGAATTATTCAAATGAATTCTGACTTAGTGAGAGAAAATTTATGTAAAGTGAGGTCTGCGAAATCCCAAATGTTCTCTGCCAGTAACTCAGTAACCTATTTCAAAAGCTAAAGAATTCCAATTGAATACCAAAATAGATAAAAAATGGCCACAGCTCTTCTAATTTTCAAGAAAAGAGACGGGATGAGTACATGACCGTGTAGACAAGTAGCAATGTCGTTTATGGTTTAAATGTCACGTGATTGGGTAAATAAGAGGGCTTATTGAATGAACTCTTTCACGAAACACAAAACAGTTTGAAGGAAGACAGGTCTAGTGTCATAAATACTGTTAACACAAAAAGCTCGGACAGATTCCGGGAATCATAAGGTGCTTGAGCATACAGTACTTGTAAATTCGGTAACATATTTGGCACTGTCACAAATCGTTCTTCTAGCAAAATTATCGCAAACATAACCTTTTCTTGATCCGGATCTTCTAACTACGGGAAACCTTACGATCAGCCATAAACAAAATGTATTTTATAGGCTGTCGAGGAATAAGAGAAGATTCAATATGGGCATATAACATGTGAAAAGACTAGATATAACAAAATCTTCATAAGGAGATATCGGTAATCCATTGTTATTAATCATTGTAGCCAGTGAAGTTTCTTATAGTCTTCTCACAACCACATGATACTATTTAGGTGTTAATCACTATCACGAGTAAAATGAATGTCGGAAAAATGCCTCAAATCCCACTTTTCGGTCTATTGAATAACATGATTAGAAACAGCGTTGCCAACAGTACTTACACTATAAATACAAGGACAGTTGTTAAGGATCTTAAGTCACGGGTTAATGATAAGTCAAAAATTCTCATTTCTAGCAGTAGAATTGCAGGGAATCCATAGACAACACAGGACAAAGAATCTCAGAGAAATGTGCACAACATGGATCTCTCAACTCGAACGCGGAGACAGATTCTCCAACTAAGCAATCAAGATCACATTTTTACCTAGACTCCTATTTACAGTAAAATTACTGATCACAGAAAAAATAGGAGAAAAAGAGATCACTAACTGCCCGAGGTGCTGATCACTGGTGAGAAACAACACTAGACTGGTAACTGTGACTCTTGTTCGTCGTTCGACGAAACGAGCGATTCAACGTTCGATTGATTTCTGCTGTGTCTGGGTCCACTATCGTTCTAATACTACAGTTCCTAGTGAGTATTACGAGTACATGTTAAGTCACTCATGTCTGTGGTTCCGGTACACTCTTCCAGAGTGCATAAAAATTACAGACGGAAATAACAAAAGACTCCATTAAAAACAACTGCATCAATCCCCATCATTATACCTAGTTTGCTCAACAAACCCGAACTCAGACATCGATGGAATAACCGTCTGTTGCTAATACATCAATATCCGTTAATAGTAAGCAGCAGCTAGCGAACATTGAGAAAGACAATGGCAGAAGCACAGCTCTCGAAACGCCAAAAATGGGAAACAAAAACGGAGAAAACTCCCTGATTTTATTTAATGTCTCAATGTCAGCAAGTAGCTTACTAGAAAGTGAGAAAGCCTCTGATAAGGAGCAGCGGGACAAATACTTTACCACACTGGGAAAGTGTACAACCCCAGCCAAACTATGCTGCCTGTATATGGACTATAATTCGGCGAAAAGCAGTATCCCCTCTAAGAATGATTTCAAACTCAGCGGACGTTACAGAAGATATCTTACTGACTTCGAAGAGACCATCGGTCAAACGGTCTTCTCAAGCCTGAGTTAAACACAACAAACCATGGGCTGTAATAGATGCAGCCTGGAGATCAGGAAAACCCATGAAACAATCAGTATGGTGGATCGAAGAGTGACTGAGTTAGTGCGTAGTTGTTGGGACGAAGCTTACGAACACGATATGCAACAGTGGCGTCGGTTATCATGTGACATAGGTCTTCACACCACCACGATAGTTACTGCACCCGACCTACCTCATCCGTGACACCTCACGACCATTAAGTCCCCATATCTGATAGCTATGAACTACAGAAACCGAGAAGACTTAACTAAGGGACTTCAGACCAGAAGCAACTCCAAGAAAGACCTCTTCTGTCAAGTTACATGTATGAACTGACCTAGATTGGCAATACAGTAACAGAAAAGACAAGTCGAAAATACCGCAAGTATACGTCTTCAGTTGGATTCGAAGATCACAGTCCCAACTGATACATAGCTTTCTCTTAACATCACGAACGACGAAATGAGCTTTCAAGGGATGACCATTCCTTGCTTGGACCGGCTGTGCCTGATGCGCTTTTCTCAATTTACCTATTGTCATTATTATCACACATCAGTAACTACCGCCTATCTAGCTGAGTATCGTATCAAGTTTCCCTTTCATTCTTGTACTTCAATCTCTTCACACTGCATATATTAATAATTAATCAGCTTATTTATTTATTTAGTTCCTAAAACAGTTGTCTTCTCTAATCGCCCGAATTTCCTCCTAATAATTTTCCACATGGTAACCAAGTAACCTCCTGCCTGGCAACGTAACAGCTGCAAGTATCTGGAAACACTACTGACCTGAGACAAACGCAGTCAGTCAAACCACAAGATATACAAATCCATAAATAACTACCAAACTGACCAGAATTAGTGCAGTCGAATGGCTAGACTATCGCTCATTGGTCATTAAAAAATACCTGAACCGTACTGAAACAATGAGAAAGCGAGAGCAAAGAAGTCATTTGTTTTTACTAGCTTGTGACAAACGTATTGGATATTGGAATTTACTGCGAAGATCGATTGAATAGAGCGGGGTTTACCAAAGTGACGGTGCTGTACCGTACTTATCAGTCCCAATCATGCTTCACTTAGATCCTGCTCTTTTTGAAGACGTTCCGCCTTCTTCTAATGCTTCAACAGAATACGAGACAGTGGATGATGAAGTTCAGATTGTTAGTTGCATTATTGTACATGACCAATATTCTTCTAGGACTTGGGAAATTATATATCGAACTACCAGGGATACATATACTACCAGCGCCTCTTTTTTATTGCTCAGCGGTGCCCTTCTTTGCGTGTTGTAGCACTGCGCCTTGCACATGATTACATCAAAAAGTCCACATTGGACACCTCCGCATACAATAAAATCTTTTTAATGTTAGCCGAGCAGGTAGGTATTTTAACATTCCGTTTGATTTTTGTCCTTTTGAATGCAGATATTTCAAGGCAGGCGCTTTTCGACACTCAAAGTGTCGTCGAGCTATGACAGCGTTAATTTTCTAGTCACTTATTCTTGGTTAATTTGGTGGCGTAACTTAACGTCAAAACATATAGTTTATCGCTCATCAATTTCTGCTAATAATCAGCAGACAAATTTGATTGTTTCAGAATAATAATTTATCAGAAGTTCTTGTGCATAGTTTTTGTTATTTAAGTGTAGGTTTTTGTCGCAAGTATGTCCTAGCTGTTTGTTATTTTAAAATCTACGCATTTTGAAGTTAGTACATGCATTTTGACTAGTATGTTCAGCCCAGTGTTTCTTATTGGTTCAGGTGGTGCTTTGCGTGTTAAGTTGTGTATGATATACTTCGGTACTCTGTAAAAACCGTCCCCAACAACAATAAAGTTTATTGCTTCAGGACTAGTCTAAGTCAACCCTAAATTAAGTAGTTGAGCATGTTGATCAATTCACTTGGAAGTTTCATCGGCCATGGTAGATTGGTATCTGACGAGGTCTGTGTACAAATTCAGAAATCCCGTTTGAGTTTTGCCAGCATGTGTCACTTGCAGCCTGGACAAGAAGTTATTTTGTCAACTTAAGGACTAGTTTGTTGTGCGGCAGTTCTCTTCGTTCCACTGTATGACTGTGAAACATGGTCTTTAGAATTAGAGAATATTTGTAAGTTGCTATTTTTCGATCATATGTGTCTTTGAAGTATGGTTCATGTATTCTGGAACTAACGAGCTAGTAATTTTGAGGTTAGACTCAGATTACTATTTAATTATAGCAAAATTGAGTTATTGATGATTAAATCATGTATTATGTATACTCACCCATCAACTCACTCGATGTTCGATGGTGACGTGTAGAATTAGGTTAAGAGGAAGCTAGAGGCTGGGAAACGAAGATATAGATCCAGTCCATGAAGACGTGGACCATTGGGTTGAGCCATATAAGTAGGTTTCAGACCACTTGATTGGGGTTCGCGTGATTATCATAACCAATGGTTAGAGACTGAACAACATGGTTCAAAATCGTTTGCAATGATTAAAGTGTACTCACTCTTTGTCTTCTCCTAGACTTTAAGTTTTAAATTCAAAAATGTTTTTATTTCATCAATTTATGTTACCATGAATCGTATCTTCAATGTCTAATCTTTTCTATTACCTATAATTCTGTGGCTACCTTAAATACTCCGGGATTTTCCCCGATAATTTCATCTCTCTTTTTTAATGTGGTATGGCAATCCAAACTGGTGTACCCATGTACCAAGTTCCACGTTGTGTATAACTGGTTGACTGGTACTCTATTTTGTTTACGTGCTAGCTTTATTACCATCTTGTTTTTGTTCGATCTTCATATTTTCCTTCGCAACTTACTCATACAGCCATATAAACTTTCCTCTGACTAAATAATGGTACAGAAAAAACAGCTTGACGCGCAATGATGCTTTATCAATAGTCACTTTGGGACAACAATGTAAAAGATTCATCATGAATTCGCAATCGCACATATTTGGTGTTAATCAGTGCTGATACCGTAGCATGCTCTTAGTAATGTCACGTCATAAAATGAAACTAACTGTAGATTGTTCAACAGCCGAAAACAATAATGGATTTTAGTGAGTGATAAGAATTAAGGTACAATCAATCCAGTAGTTCCCGGCTAACTCAGTTCTGCAAACAAGAAGTATTAGAAAAATTACGGTTTTACGGTTCACTTTATTAACTTTAATAGTACCTTGTTATGTTAGTCGGCTGAAAATTTATGCTGTGCAAAGGAAACATTTGCATTAGACCTATACGGCTTCCAGCTACCTATAAGCCAAGCAGTACAATTTACTAATTTTAAAATTATTGGTAAAGAACATAATTACCTCTTCCAATCTGAGTCGGGTATCAATAGTGAGCTTGTTAAACGACAAACTACTAAAATCAAGCACGAACAAATATTCGAGAAATCAAACTGTTGGCACCAGTTGCTGACTAGTATTTTTTACCGGGTTTGTTGCTAAGTGACTTTTCTCCTATCAAGAATCTTATACTTTAAATAAGAGTGAATTCCTTGTTTTTTTAAGGAAATAAATAAGCTTACGTATAACAGGGTGTGTGGATGGCAGTGGGACTTAGAATGCGGGTTTCTTCTTACCTAGGACTCATCAGCTGGATTCACCTGTACTAATAAATTACTATTAACAAAATCAAAAGTATTTTATGGTAATTTCATCTGATTATTAAATAACAAATTTTCCTGCAAGTCATCTATAAAACTGGCGACTTTGAATGACAATTTATGGTATGTAAACCTAATATTCAAGCCAATTGGGCTCATATTAAATGTCCACGCCGTTTTTTGTTCATCTAATTTACATTGGTTGCATGTAAATAGAATCTGAGATACTGACCAACCTTTTGCAGTCGCAAGGCTCAGTTTTCAAATGTTTTCTCTTAACATACTGAAACTAACTCTTAAAATATTTATTTTGGCAAATTCTGTTTTATAACTAATGGCTTGTAATTCGATATTCGTATTTACCAAAATTGTTGTGCTTTATTGGTTGGCTGAGCTGATTATGTTATTTTGTCCCTTAGACAAACTTTTCTGTAGCTGACTCATCAGCATCCGGTGAGACTTCCAGGCAACAACAGCAGTCAGCTTTCTCGATGCGCCTTATCACAAACAATCATCTTTCAGATGGCTTGTCTTTATCTAGTCCAAGTGAATTAGGAGTGCTGGGTTCCTCTCTTACGGAAGCTTCCAGAAATATTTTAACTGAGGTCATGTCCGGAAAAGTAAGTTATTGATATATAGGTATTGTTTAAAATAGTTTATTTGATTATAATTTTGTCGTACTTCAAATTTAGTATCCCAAATTTTATAGCAATAAATGTCTTTAGTATTGCGATTGAATTTCAACAAATTAACTTCCTCGACAAATAGTCCTCCTAGCTAAGATATATACTGGTCGTTATTGTTCTTTTTTCCTTAAACGCACCTTACATTCTTCTCTTCTCATTCTCATTGTTATTGTGTGGCGCATATATATATCTGGTGCCCCTTTGTACCAATATTTATGTGTTCAAATAAAATAAATAAAATTATTCATATAATTTATGACCCCATTCATAGGAACCTGTATGTTGATATGATTCATCATCAAAGCTGGTATTATTTTATGTAAACAATGGATTTTGGATGATACATAAATAGATTATAACTTATTGTAATAACACAGACAGTGTTGTTTTTCGTTTATTCTCTTTAGAAGTACAACCACTGAAGCTATTTAAGAGATTGGCATAGTTTTTTGTATTTTGAACTTCGTTAAATATAAAGTCTTACAAACATTCTGGTGTATGTGACGAAATCAAAACGTGTGTCTAAGGGCCTGTATTTCTGCATTATACATTGTTACTTAAGTACTGACATCTTTTCAGTATCCGTATAAAACTAAAGTAGCTAGATTAGTTGGTTTTTTTTCCAGTTATAGTAGATCTCGTACACTAAACGCCCACACTGAAGCTCAAAACTTGGTATCTAAAATGTGTATTTTAGACACATAATGAGTATCAACTCAATAAGCACGTATGGTTTAGTTTAGTAAACTATGAGTGACAATTATTATGGACGGACTACAGATACTACAAGGTTGTGACAATCGAAATAGGAGTAGCACAGGTTATATTAGTGCTGAACTGATGATAAAAATCTGACATGCATTTGATTTGCATACAATAATAAAATGAGTACAATGCCCTGGTACACCCGAGAGTGGGGAGAGTCCGCTCTCCCTCTCGAAATGCTCTCACATGGCCATGCGTATATAGCCTCTGCCAGGGAAGTCCTACTCACTGCCTTCTCGTGGCGGGGGTGTTGTTTACGAAAATGAGAGGACGAAAAGCGAATGTCCGGCGCTTTAACCGGATCCCAAACCAATGGTGCACATGGGCTCCAGTATCCTGAAGGAACAAATGGCGTATGAACCAATCGTTGGTCACCGGCTACCATGGGACTGCATCTCCTCACGATGCTCCACTGCCTTGTGGGTCAGACGTTCAGGTCGAAGGCTCGGGGTGTGGCCCCCTAAGAAAACCACCTGCTTTGGTTTGGGCACCCGGGCAGTATCACAGCCCTCACACAAATCAATTGAGATTCGTGTGTCGCATATGTACTTGGTGCCTCCCTGTACATATACCTATGTGTTAAAATAAATAAATAAATAATAAAGTAGCTAGATACCGTTCAACCAAGTGTATATCTTAATAAATCACTGTCTATTTATTGTTTTTTTTTCTAATTTTATATACATAATTACAGAACGAAGCCAATTTAGTTTACGACGCAAAATGGGAAGAGTCTACAAGACGGAAAGGTGTTATGCTTTTGGAACAGTTAGATACAGAATTAAAAAATCACAAGGCAAATTCAATCAAAGAAAGCATACGGTATTTTAAAAGTGATAATTTCGTTTTTATTGTTATTAAAAACAATTTTTTTCAACTCGGCTAACAAGGTTATGAGTATTCATCGACCGAATTGGTTAGGATATCTACTACTTATTTATGCACTACTACCTTCCACCTTGACTCCAATTTTGGGTTGACATAGTAGTATGTCGAAGAAAAGCTAGGGGCTACCGAACCAAGATGCAGCATCCGTTCATCAGGGCGTTGACTACTGAACTCAGCCATGTAGGTAGCTGAAGACTTCTTGGTTGGGTTACGCACTATCATAGAGATCAACAGTCAAAGACGTTGAATGACATAGTTCGGTATCAGTCACAATGATCCAGATCCATCCACCCTTTATCTTCCATTGGGTTTTGAATTTTGAAACTGTCGTATACTATCTGTTTTCCACGAATTCATTCTTCTCAAATCATATTGTCTATGTTTATTGTTTTTAGTGCCATTGTTATTGTCGCTACTCTGTCATTTGTCTTAATAATTCCATCTTGCCGTACCGATATGGTATAATAAGTAGGTTCATTGCACATATTTGTGCCAGACTATAACCAAGTGTTCCAGTTGATATGGTTCAAATTCAGTCATGCTATCATTAATGTACCTACTTTCATTTAACAAATTATCTTGATGATACTAATAACAATAATCCATCTATGGCTTTATTTTATATTTTCCTATCTATTATCAATTTTTGAAGTGTTGATTCTCTTGGTCTTAGATTATTACTTGTTATTAAAGTGGGTAAAAAAGATCAGCATACATATAATTGTATCACACATTTCATAAGACAAATCACTATCCAGTATCATATAAATTAAATTAAGTTATCCTAGGCGTATATGTCCCTTTTTGACAATGCAAATGTCAGTTTTGATGTTCGAATTTGTTCATTAATCATCATACATAGGTGTTCTCATAAAACGTTTAAAATGAACTTGAATGAATAAATTTATTGTGGATTATCATCTTTCTTATTTATATTTTTACTCAATTCTGGTCAATACGTTATCTATACAAGATAACAGGAAGTGATATCGAATAAACTAACGAAGTTTCATTAGTGCAACATTAAATCAGTTTGTTCTAACCATTACATAAATAGTCAGCGAAATTTCGGTAACTAATTAGTTATTGTTGTATGTTATGTTTAACATTTTATCGTCAATGTTTTTATCAAAATATTGTTTATAATTATTTAAAAAGAATAGTGTGTAGAACTAACCGATACATATTTTTGAGTTTAAGGTTTTGTATTTGATGGTGAGAGATATTTTCATTAAAAGCTAGTGCCACGTCATATGGGTCTTAATGGTTCCATCTTGTTGTACTGATGTGGTCTGGCAACTTAAAGAGATGCATTTATGTGCCCCAGGTTCTACGTTTTTTATGATTGACTGACTGCTTTTGAATATTTTCATGTCATTCCATTTGATGTTATCATAATTTTTTTGTTTTAACTTTTCCTACGAAAATAGTCGTGGTTCTGATGATCTTGGTGATTTGTATTTACAGTTAGGACAATTGAGTAATGCGAATAAATGTTTTGCTCGTTCCCGAGATTATTGTACATCTCAACAACAAGAACTGACTATGTGTTTAAATGTTATCAAGGTAAATCAATGGTTTTTTATTACTTTATAGATATATTTGTTTATGTACGTGTTGTATTCATAATCGAACTTCGGATAATTTAAAAGAATTTTATATTCCCTTTGTAATCTTGTTGGTTTTAATGGAATATATATGTAGTAAAGGTCAGTAGAACCGTTGCTCAGTAGTTTGGTAATGGATCATAAGCTATCGAACTTGACAGTCTTTTTACATCGTCTACCTTTACTTGATAAATTTTTATTTGATATCATATAGAGTTTTATACTATTATTGAGCTAAATTCATTTTTTAATGTTTAAAAGTTATGTTGCTTCTGTGAATGGAGAGACTGATATATTGTACTTCACAATTTAAGTTTAATTGCTTACGATTTGATTACACTAACCATGTTCTTCGTACAAACTATAGAAATATCCTTCGACTAATTTCAAAATATCCAATAACTTTAACGGACTAGTGGCTAAATCACTTCCATGCTGCTTTTGTGATGGGATAAATGCTGTCCTTAGTTTTAAGAATAACAAGTTTCTACCCTTTAATAACTCGATACGCTTTCTTTCTCGCGATTTACATCTGTACAGTCAGTCAACATGGAACCTGGTATGTATGTAATTGTTTCAAGTTACCCATCAGTATAGATAAATGAAATTGTCAGATCAAATTCCAGAATAGTAGATTTAGTAACAGAATAAGTGGTGATTGGAAGAATTATAGATCAGAGATATGATTCAAGGAGATACAAATGAGTGAAATGAAAACACACAAACGGTTATATGGAATTCAGGAACCGTTGCAAACGATTTTGAGACATGTTATTCAAAGTCTCTAACCATTGGCTGCGATAATCACGCGAACACCAATCAGGTAGTCTACACTTATTAACATCTTGCTCATCATAATCTAAATACGTTCCACATATATTTACTGCGGTATTATTATTATTCTCTTCTCACGGTGTTCTCAACAACAGATAAATTAGTCGATGATAAAGGATAATAATTGAAGTGAGTAGGAAATGTATGACACGTGCCAAGTCATCGCCTGGTTCAACATATCAGGTTAGCTAAATCGGGTAGATTTGAGTGTTGTAAAAGGTGAACAAATCATTTACTTATGGCTTTTATGTTACTTTTCTTTCGATCATTTCTGTAGTTATTATTTGGGTTTAGATTTTTAATACAGTACACTGATATACTTACAAAACAATTCGTATTTCTGTAAATATACTTTTGTCATTCATAACTCAAAACTGCCCTACTGTAATGATTTTGTGAGACTTTCAGAATTCCAGTAAAAAGGAGCTTGTTGAATCAATGTGAAATTAGTCAAAATACTGACCAAGTTGTTTCTACGGATTAAGTGTCATTTAGAATTTGAAAGAAGGGCGTAGGCGATTCGAAACAAACGCAATATTCTGAATTATTTTCTAAAGAAATACGCGCAATCAGTTGGTGAATAGTTAGAGACCCGTTGTTTATATATGCTCGTCACTGAACGAAGTAGAAACCCTATATCATAACATTTTTAGGAAAATATAATATCTTATATGTTTACATTTTAAAAACAGTGTTTGTTAGAAATTAGATCTGAATAAATATATCCAATCTGATTTTCAAAATATTAGGTGGCTATATTTCAACGTGCTTGGTCTCATGTTAGTGCACATGTTACTCGAGCCAGTAGTTTATCTGAACTACGTGATACTGCCCCATTATTAGGTGCAAATGCAGCCGAATTAAATGCTCAACAACGAAGTCGTACTGAAGCCCTAGCTCGTTTGGGTACAACACGTACAACAACTGCCGGTATATCCGGTGAATCTTCCACACGTGGCTCTTCTAGTTTAATAGACCCTTCAAGCCGCATTTCATCTCGACACCCTGGCGATAGTATTGGAGGTCATATTCCTACATCAGGTGGTCAAAGCTATCGTGATGCCTTAGCTCAAGCCCGAACTCAACTAGCTATTGCTGCTGGACTAGTTGAATTAGCTTCTCGTAACTACAGAGGTGCTGCAATGAATTTCCTTCAAGTAAGCTATTTCGTTTTAATGGTTTACTCCTGTGTGATATAATTCTTAGGTTAATATTAGCTGTAAAATACTGCGTTGACACTCCCATATTAAGCTTATTTATATTACTTGTGATCTAATGGGTCAAGGTCATAACAGTTTTTTAATTGATTCTCTTCAAAGCTTTGTTATATCTGTATGTATACTTACATTCCCACTGTGACTGTCTCTTGCCACGTAAATAGAGGCTTTTCGATTTAGTTGAGATACAGTATCAAACATTTCACCTATCCTTGTAAGTTATTGTACAAACTGTAGTTATAATTATAGTCCATTTTTCATATTTTATCTCACTTTCGAATGTGAACACCAGGTGATTTTCTAGGTGTGTCGTTGCTTGTTTATTTCTCCGCGTTATTAAGAAGATTCTAACTATTTCAGGTACTGTTATCTCGTCATACAACTAGTTATCCTATACTTTGCTATTAGCTCGACTTTAGTATAATAAAGTGTTATAACAGATTCTTCAGACTATTGATGCTAGTCAATAAAGACTAAATCAACAGACTCAAATATCCGATCAAAAACCAGATATAAGCCGAAACGATAATTTATAAATACACAATACTGAGCTTTTAATAAGTAAAATATGCAGTAATATATGATATTCTACCTTATATACTATAGTCGGTTAGTTTCAGAAAAACTGCTTCAGTACTCGTATTCGGTGGCAACACAATTTTCAACCAGGCAGTGACTCGAGAACGTTTAGATAAAGCTGAATTTTTACCATAGGCGAGCTGCTGTCTGAGTCGAAACGGATACAAAAAGTAGAAATAGGAGATAGTGAATAAATGACGTAGTAAATAATAATAATAATAATAATAATAATAATAATAATAATAATAATAATAATAATAGTACCAATCATTTCAATGTTAGTCGGAGAGAAACGAATATTTTCCATAAGCAGATAGTTCATCATGGTTTTAGTGTGTGGGCTGAGATACTGCCCGGGTCCCCAAATCGAAGCAGGTGGTTTTCTTAGGGGGCCACACCCCGAGCCTTCGACCTGAACGTCTGACCCACAAGGCAGTGGAGCATCGTGAGGAGATGCAGTCCCATGGAAGCCGGTGACCAAAAATTGGTTCATACGCCATTTGTTCCCGCAGGATACTGGAGCCCATGTGCACCATAGAATTGGGATCCGGTTATAGAGCCGGAAATTCGCTTTTCGTCCTCTCATTTTCGTAAACAACACCCCCGCCACGAGAAGGCAGTGAGTAGGACTTCCCTGGCAGAGGCTATATACGCGTGGCGATGTGAGAGTATTTCGAGAGGGAGGGCGAACCCTCCCCGCTCTCGGCCATACCAGGGCATTTGGGTGATCAATTACGACTTGTTTGTCACCGGAAATGTTATAAAGTTTACTCAGAAGACAAAAGAAAATATTTAACCCTTTAACTAGTCGTTAATAACGAACAAATAAATGGATCAAATAACATGTTTTCCTTCAGATAGTGGTCTGTTTATCCAATTCGCCACATCTTACATTGGCCCATAGGAATGATAGCCAATGAAATAAGAAAAGAATATATACATAGAGCTTCAAGGTATTTTAAAGCTACATATATATACCATATTATTATTACATTTGATGGTGGTTATAAACTAATATAGACCGTACAAACTACAATAGCCAGTTTTGTATCTATCATAAAATACTGGGAGTCTATTTCGTTTTGATGATCACTGAGTCCATATTCATTATTAACTTCAAGATTCCCCAATTCTGTAACCTCATATTAATAAAAAGTTATTTTTATATCCTTAGCTATACGCATATCGCGAAATACGATTGTCAATTTAGATACGCTGACTTATAAGACCAAACTAATGATGTATACACCATTACGGACAGCCTAGAGTTCCGATTGGTCCTTTTCCTCTATATCCCTGCCTGTTAAGTCCAGAACGCTACTCTCAGACTTCACTGTCCGAATTATGTATTTAAAACCTATTTGGTTTATATACAAACAAACCAGACCACATCACACTATAAAATAGAAAATAACATTTGTACAAGATCAAACCAAAAGTGACCGTGATTGGGAGAAACTGACTGATAGATTGAGAATAACTTGAGAGTAGTAAATCATGTAAACAGTAAGTCAAATAAAAGCTTAAAATACAAGGAGTATGAAGATACATATAATATAGTTACTTAATAACCATACAATAAAAATATTCGTATAATATCAGCCCATAAATGGTGCACACGGGCTCCAGTATCCTGCGGGAACAAATGGCGTATGAACCAATTTTTGGTCACCGGCTTCCATGGGACTGCATCTCCTCACGATGCTCCACTGCCTTGTGGACTAGACCTTTAGGTCGAAGGCTCGGGGTGTGGCCCCCTAAGAAAACCACCTGCTTCGGTCTGGGCACCAGGGCAGTATCCCAGCCTACGCACTAAAACATGATGAACTATTTACTTATGGAAATTATTATTATTATTTATTTTAACACATAGGTATTGGTACAAGGAAGCACCAAATACATATGCGCCACACGAATCTCATTTGATTTGTGTGAGGGCTGTGATACTGCCTGGGTGCCCAAACCGAAGCAGGTGGTTTTCTTAGGGGGCCACACCCCGAGCCTTCGACCTGAACGTCTGACCCACAAGGCAGTGGAGCATCGTGAGGAGATGCAGTCCCATGGAAGCCGGTGACCAGGAAATTGGTTCATACGCCATTTGTTCCTTCAGGATACTGGAGCCCATGTGCACCATTGGTTTGGGATCCGGTTATAGCGCCGGACATTCGCTTTTCGTCCTCTCATTTTCGTAAACAACACCCCCGCCACGAGAAGGCAGTGAGTAGGACTTCCCTGGCAGAGGCTATATACGCGTGGCGATGTGAGAGTATTTCGAGAGGGAGAGCGGACTCTCCCCACTCTCGGCCGTACCAGGGCATTTGGGGGCTACTTATGGAAAATACTCTTTTCGCTCCGATTTACACTGAAATGACTCGCACCACTATTATTATTATTATTGTTATTATTATTATTATTATTATTATTATTATTATTATTATTATTTACCACGTCATTTATTCACTCTCTTTTATTTCCGCTCTGTCCATCCTTATTTTTCGACTTACAAAACAGCTCGCCTATGGTGAAAATTCGGCTCTATCTAAACGCTCTCGAGTCACTGCCTGGTTGGAAATTGTATGTTACCACCGAATACGAGTACTGAAGCAGTTTTTCTGAAACCACGTGCACCATTCAAACTCTGTGGTCAGTATATGACATGGTGTCGTGGTATGAAAGAAAGCTGCAAAGGGCTAGCTTCTGTTAGTCCTTCACGACTACCTGGCTGCTGTCCGAGAGACGGTGTAACACAGTGGCTAGAGACGTTATCAGATATGGCTCAGAATAGAAGCCAATGGCGATCCTACTGTAACCTTCTTTTACTTTCTTCATAAAAAGTAGTTGCCTCTTCCTTAACTGAAAGATTTCTTCTGATTGTACCTTTCTGTTTCCCCCATTATTGTTCTCTGTCTCTCTTTTTCTCCTCTTCAAATTATCATTGTTTTGTGTGGCGCATATATATTTGGTGCCCCCTTGTACCAATATTTATGTGTTCAAATAAATAAATAATAAATAGCCCATAAATAATTCTTAACGGTTATCATTCATTTATCCTCGTCCGCATATAACAGTTATATAATATTCTTTTACTTAAGTATGATTCCGGATTTATTGTGATGTAACTCTGTGAAGTAGGATTTGGATCCATAATCAATTAGTTGTAAATGAAATAATGAACACCATGCATTTTTATATAATTCTAGTATGTATAAGACTGATTTTTACTCTTTATTCTTTTCTAACCGTATTTCAAAAAGATACCTGGATCATTTTGTAAATGTATTTATACATTAAATAGCATATTCAATATTTTACCAAAGCTTCTATTATATTAATCCTTCAATTGTTGTCGATTCTAACTGATTAAAAAGCATTTGACTTTCAACAGTTAAGTTGATTGTTCGAATCTCATTTGTCACCCACTTCGAAGTTGATCAGTTTGAGTAATATTATTAGGTCTGTCTAATGCAGACAAATATGTATGGCTCCCAACCGAGTAGTACTTGAAAAAGGTTGTGGTAGTAATAATACTTCTATCATAGTTTTTCTTTATTTTGGTCCAAAATATCGATTTCTAAAACCTCTGACTGTTTTTACTTGTTCACAAACATATTATACCTCTTCTTCATCATTCCAGGTTAATCATGATCACTGTGAATCACCTACAAGTCGGATTGTAACTATATCAGATTTAGCATTTTTCATTACATTATGCAGTTTAGCTACATTTGAACGTACTGAGTTAGCAACATTAGTTCTTGGGAATGCATCGTTGAGATTACTTTTGGAAGCAGAACCTGCTTGTCGTGACATGTTACAGTCGTTCCACCAAGCAGATTACGCGTCTTGTTTGGGGCGATTAAATAAACTACGAAATATTCTACGGTTAGATATATTTTTGTCTGATCATGTATCTGCATTATGTCGAGAGATTCGATCACGTGCACTTTGTCAGGTTAGTATTTATTGTATTTGAATAACCTACGTTCGAATTTTATTCACAGATGTAATGAGAGTGACTATCGTGTGACAGTGAATGATTTCTAAAATCATGACTCATAATTGGAGCCTCATATTAGTTAATTTGTTATTAAGTGTTGAGGCCCACTGTAATAGAAGTATGAAAAATACCAGTCGTCGATATTAGTGCTCAGAGCGTCAATAATTAAACTGTTTGTTATGGGGTATAAAAATAGAAGATTCTATGTTCAGATCGGTTATAGTTCTCTATTTCTAACTTTCCTAGAACAGAACTAGATGTGTTCGCTCAGTAATACATGAAATATCCAGTACATCAAAATAGATTAATGCGTCATCACTTTTTATGTAAGTGAGCTTTGACTGGTAAATGTTTTGCAAGATTTGAGCTGATAATGATTATATAATCTGTGGAAGACAGAATATTGAATGTCCATTCCCTATCAATTACACGTATTACGATAGTTTTTTCTATCAAGTACTTCATTTACCTTCGATAACTCATTACTGTAATCGATTCTTCGCACAATATTGTTAGAAAAAATTTCTTCCCTGTTCATTATATGTTTTCAAATATTCGAAAGTATCCATCACCAGTGGTTGAGTTTTCAACCACTTGATTTAAACCTAGAAATGCTTTTATCATCACAAAAATTCGACTGTAGTCACTTCTTGTTTATCCAACGCGGAAAGAAGGTGAAAAAAATGTACAAATCAACTTGATTTTTGCAGTGTTTATCATTATGATAGATTCTAAGTCTATGAAAGCGTGCCTGTGTACTCATTATACGCTTAATATAATTTTAATTTAAAATAGGAAATTTTATTACAAAATATTTATACAATTGAAAAATAGATGAACAAAAGCTTGAATCGATCAGATTGTCGTCGAAATTCCTTAAAAATAATTTCATTTGAATAACCTAGATATGAATATCAGTGGTCTTAACCAACTTCTCTGACATAACTCATCTGACGTATTTCACTTGTTAGTTGTTAGCATTCAAAGAAGGACTCAATTGATTTTGACTTAATCATATAGCATGGTAATTAATACTTTTCTCTATCATTACATCAGGAAGGTCAAAAGTATTGTCTGTTAAATTCAGATAAAATAGAAGTCTACGCCTCCAAATAATTTCAGACCTCAAAGTAGAAATATTTAAAGTGGTGATACTTTCTTAAGGTTGTAATTTTCATCAAAAATTAACATCAACTGGAGATATGTATTTGAAACTAGATGGCACTAAACATCTGTCTGTTGCTACGAAGATCCCACCGTAGACCGAACCTAAAACCTTGAGGTTTTGAGACAAACGTGATATCAATGAGCCACCAAGTTTCATTTCAATGTTTCACACATTTCCAACTTCATTCAGTTGGCATCATTAATATATCTGTCTCACTGTATATTTTAAATTCCACAACTGATAGCTGCTCATTAGAACTTCAGAAATTCTCCTGTTATTAGTCTTTAATATTTGCTATTAGTTTGAGAGTTTTATAATGAATCCCCTCGCCTTAGATGAACTCAGGGTTGATGAGTGCTTGTTTCATTGGCTCTGGCATGAATTCACAAAGTTATTGACTACTGAAATGAGCCATGTTGGTAGGTACAGACTACTTGATTGGGCTACGTGTGGTTACGGTAAACAGTATTTGGAGATGTTGGGTGACGTGACTCAAAATTGGTCATAATGGCAACCTTGAATTCTTTCTTTCCCGAATCATACTGTTTATGTATGATGTTTTCTACTACCATTAATTTTGTTACTAGTACTATTCTGGTATGTATTGATAATTTCATCTCTGTGTTGATATTGTGAGAGATCTGGAACCGATAAGCATGTACCCCAGGTTCTATGTCACTTATGACTTTTTAATATATGATCACTATGTCTTTTTCATTTGTTTCCATAAATAAAACAGAACAAATAATTTCAGTGAACAAAATCTGTCTCTGCTTTATTCATTTATCGATTTGTTTGTTCTCTTTTTATATTTGGATTAATTTGTTCCAGTATTTCAGTCCATATTCATCAGCCGATTTAAATTTGATGGCTAAAGCATTCGATACAAATGTAGCTAGTCTAGAAAATGAATTAGCAGTACTTATCCAAGATGGAAGTATTAAAGCTCGTATTGATTCACATAAACAGGTAATCTTATTATTTTGTGTTGTATTGTGATTTTTTTTAAAAAAAGTTTTAACGGATAGTGTTTATTAAATTGTAAAGCTATCAGTAGTGGTAGAGTGGTTGTTTCAGTAGTCTAACCGGTCCCCAAATGATTTAGGAAATAAATTTCCAACCCTTTATGATTAATATTTTGTTAAATAATAGGTCAAGTGGTATGGTTAGATATAACAACGACAACCTTTTCACCTATGCACAGGAAAGCAAGTTTTTTTTTAAATCCAGGATGATTCTTTTTTGTCAAGTAGTATTCATTGTTTTTAAAATTCAATATATACTGTATTGTATTGTGTATAAATGCTAATTCGGCTAGTTCTGTAGTTCTAAATATCTAGAATGTTTTGTAAATAAAATATCCTGATTGAAAGCATCTCTAACGCTATGTCAATAATAAGTGTGGAAATAATTGTACTGTTAGTTGAATAAAAGTTAAATTTTGTATTATTAATCACTTATGGAACTACATACGTAAATATACATAGTTCTTTACTGATTCTTAGTGTTACTTTCCTTCTTATCCATAATTGATACATAGCTTCTTCGTGTTCTTGACGTGGATCAGCGATGTCTAACGTTTGCTCGAGCTGTACGACTTGTTGATGAGTATAAAAATCGTACACATTCACTGATACTTCGAATGGCATTAGCACGTCAGAAGCTTACTGTTAAGGTAATAATTCTTTTTTAACTGGTATACTATGGTTATATTTGACTTTATAAAATGTAGTTCATGAGTAAATTTTTCTCTCATCACTTATTGAGGTATTTTCTGTGCTGTTTTGTTCCATTAAACTACGACCATGTTCTCAAAGGTTGTTTTTAGTTGTGTTATTTTAATTTCCAAGAACGATTTGTTTTACAACTTAAACATTCACCTACCAACTATATCAGTGTTTTTAAAACAAATATATAAACAATATAGAATCTATTCACCCCAATGTTCATTAAAATTGGTCGCCGACAAAGTGTTTGGGCATATATAATACGTTTTATAAACACTTCAGTCAACTAGAGTTCACAATCTGATGAACATATTTCGTACCTTTACTTAGTATCCTGTGCCTAACACCTTCATTTCTCACTCGGTAGTCTCACCATATTCATGAATTGTTCCGAAAATATCTATGATCAAATACGTACAAGTCCCATAATTTCCTGAATGTACAGTTCAGACTCTTAACTTGGCGGTTGTTCAATTGTTAGAGTCCAATTAAGTTGTTTAATTTCAAATAATATTGGTTTAGCATTTTCATTTGAAAGTTACTTTTTTCAATACATAAGTTAAACGATCTAAAAGGATGTCAAATTTGATATAAACGACTGAATAACAAAGTTTTGTCTCCTAACTATGTCCTGGTATCACTCTCATTTTCTTTTTAAACCATACGATTTAAAAGTCACCCAGCTAAAGTTATATTCGGAAGTTGATTACACTTCTCTAAACACATGGATGCTGTGATATTTATAATTATTTGAGATAATCAATTTATTGTTTCATTTTGATCATTAAGTACTACTAGTCCAAGATTGTCTATCAATAACTGTCAAATTATTATTCATCTTATCACTATAGGGATTTTGTAGAAATTATCGAGTTTCATAGTTTACGTTATAGATTGCTTTGAGTTATAAAACCAAAAAACACTGAGCAGTTGCTGTGTCCTAGTATGAAGCTCCTCAAGTGTACGCATTCACGGCTCGGGTTCCAGCTTACTGATCTTAAGATTAGGCACTTGCCTGTGTTCGATCTCCAGTGTAGTTGTGAATACGCATTTTTGAGGAGTCCTGTGCTAGGATGAGGCAGCTGACCATTACTTCGTGTTTTTTTTTAACTAAGATCAGTCCTTAATGTAAATTTACTATCCCTTTAATCGTACACTTTATTGTGCAGTTTCTGTCTTCAGGTGCATATATTCTTTTTTTTGTTAATCTACGATTTTACGTCCAAGCTTTTAATTTTAAAAATGTGTTTTACCTTTTCTTTTCTAGTCAACCAGAGATGATATTGATCCAATGTTTCATTACATGTCATAAAATAATCAATCTTTGGATTAATAATAATAACGATGCTTATAAAATAATCATAGTAGTATGGTATTATGAAGCTATTCAAATTTCTGTAATGGGTCAAAACTGTCTGAGAACTTTGAATTAATGAAAGAAAGCACACATCAACCTGCTTTTACAACAGATTTACAATATCCTCCATATTTGAAAAAGACTGTAGAAATGCTGTCCTGTTTTTCTCACATAGAACTGTTAATTTACACCTAAACACAAATGCTTACTGCTTCTATCATAAGTCATCCTCTGTTACTTCGGTGACACGTGGCTAATTCATTTGTACTTATTTTTCACGTTGAATATTTTTTAAAGCTATCAACTTACCCAATCCCGCCACAATTCTGTTGGTCCCCAGCTTTCATGTTCACAAAATATCACATGTACACAACTCCTGCACACCAAGTCAAATTACTATCCCCGCTTAAAAGCTTATAATCGGTGTAGTAATATTGGTCGATATTTCATTTTTAGGTTTTATTACTGTATAAAATGTTGATGAGAATTTCGACTGAGTTATCAATTAGTTTTTGCAGTTTGTATATGTGAAGTGATATTTGTTTCCCTGTTAGCACTTCTTTGTTAGGTTCATCATCTAGAAGAGGTGATGTTTGATTGGAACTTTTAACTCGTGATCACCAACATATTTTAGTAGCATGTAATTTGATCTGTTATATATCTCTTTTTGAAGTAGAATATCAAAATAAACTAAGCGGAATTGAAACTACCTGTGATATATCTGTTTAGATGTTAAACATATATATATGCCCGGGAAGTCTCCTGGAACCTATTTCATGGTGGTATCTGAACTCACGCCAATGGTGAGTCTCAGTGCTATATTTAAGGAAGAACTAATGTTATTGTTATGAGAACATGATCTTGATACACATAGGAGCTGTGTACATAATCTATCGTAGGAGCAGTAACAGGAATTACAGGGTTAGTAAGCACTAAAGGACATCAGTAGTTTGGTTTAGAACGGTCGGTGCAGAAAGATAAGTACTAGTAAGACTTAAGCACGATAACGAGAGAACGAAAACGGGTTCGCCCATCGTTTGTGAAGACTGTCTAGTAACATTATTTATGACGTCGTTGTATACACTCTCTGTCTTCCTTTAAACTGAGATTAAAATCGCTTCATATCTTTCTTTCTACGAACTAATTCTTTCTTCCTGTACTATGTCGTTATATGCAATCTTTCTTCTATATATTACCACTGAATTAACTGCTTCTATGAATCCGGTGTTCATCTTGTTGTGCTAATGAGGTATGGCAACTTGGACCGATGCATATATGTGCCTGGTCCTACGTTGCAGCTGACTGACTGGTTATTTATGACGGGTGGTAGTAATTCGTTGTTTGTGTCGATTTATCTACGCAGCACATGCAGTTCGATTAATTTCTGAAACCCAATACGTGTTTAAATCTATCTTTTGGTTTATTATGCTAGAACAAAACGTATAACCCAGTTGACCGAACTGAAATAAATCAGGCTAGAGATAACTGAGGTTGGATATCTGAAGTACTTGTTAACACGTCGGGAAGCTTAAGATAGCGGATATATCACTGAAGCTAACTAATTGTTATTATAACACTTGGTTATTAGTTTATTTGGTTTCGTGCTATTTCCTGTTGTCTACTGTCCAACCAAGGTCTGGATAAAGTAATGTTGTAACACATTTTCAATGGAATCCGTTTGACTAAACTAGCATCCGGTCTTGGTTTTCATAGTCATTCGATTAATAGCCAGCGAACCAGTAGATGCATCGACCAAAAATCTACTTTTCGCCAGAATGCAAGCATAATATAATGTTCTCTTACCGTAAAGGTTGTATGTAACTTCTCTTTGAGACTTACGGGGTTATTTGACTATGAAGAGATTTCTAAACAAATATATTACGTATTCATATCACCATTTAAAGTCATAATGAGCGGTTTGCGCAAATGATGTCCATCTACTAGCCGTCTTCGCAAGTGAGACTGACAGAACATCTGGCTGTTTATTAAACTGTAAGCACACGATGCAGTAGTCAAGTTTGACATTTTATGATTGTGGCCGTCAAGAATGGAAAATTTACCTTGTGTTTCTAAAATACCGCTTATTTACAATGAAACTACCTAGTCAGTAGTGTTGTATGTGGATGAAAGCTGTAGACAAAATAAGTCTATGTATTTCAGAACCTGAAAGGAATGACGTTGTTGAAAAGTGTATTTTACTCAACAAGTCACTTTCCACCCCGACATCCGAAGTTGTCTGTTATCATAATAAACTGGTAAAAGATTGTGAGTAGACAGGAGTAAATGCAGACCGGTGAAAACATTGATTGTTACACTGGACAGCATAGACTTTAGTGATTCATCGGGTTAAAAGTTACCATTTAAAAGGCTCTGAGGGATAATCCTTGAAATTGGTCAGTGGTGAAATCGATATTTTTTGTCTACTGATAGATTTCGACTATTGTATTGCTGTACATCCATTTTCTCCGTCTACTAATAACATCGTTTGTTTTGGTTGTCCTGCGTCTTTGTTGCTTTTGCAGTTGTATAATGTGAAAACTTGGGATAATGTATTTTACATACGGTTCCATGTTGTGTCGATATCGTGTAAGTGCCCTTTTCAAGGTTATATGGGAAACGTAAGACCTATTTAGTCAATTACGGCTGATCTGTGGGTAAAAGATTACTGCTAATCTTGACTGATGGTCACTTTTTCAGATATTGAGAAAGGTTAACAAGTATAAATTTTTATATTTTGAATCAGTTCCCGAATGATATTTTGTCCAAGTGCGATGTAGAACATTCGTTTTAGTGTATGTGTTGTGACTTTAAACTCGGCTAGTTGTCACGTGATTTATTCGCCAATCGAAATACGACTTATTCAATCTTAGTACTGTGCCAAACCAATGACCGTTATGAGCATATTAGTGTCCTTATTGGTCCTTTGTCCTCCTAACACTGTCGGTTGAGTCCAGAACGCCAATACCAGCTTCCACTATACGAAACATTTATTTCAAAAATACCTGATTTACATACAAGCCGAACGGACCACATCTTACCATAAAATAGAAAATAACATTTGTACATGATCAGGCCAAAAAGTGGCTGTGATTTTAGACGGCAATTAATAATCTGAACATGACTTAAGTACATTAAATCGTGTAATAATAGTCTATAGGTCAAAATAAAGCTTATAATAAGAGGAAGATAGACATACAAAATGCAGTTACTGAATAGTTATGCAATAAGAATATATATAATATCAGTTCATTAATAGTTCTTAGGAGTTACCTGTAGTTTAATCGTCACTAGGATATAACAGTATGTACTGTCGAGATGGGTCACAAACTACACTAAAACAACTCGTCGATGCTCTTAATTTTCCAACGAAATTCCAGCTGATACATAATGATATCTGTCACTTCTATACACAGTGGTCCTAAAATGTATGTAGTACCAATAGATTGAAATAAAATGAGTAACGTTACGCCATTGTCAACAATTTTTGACTTATGGGTTATATCTGAATCTAAATGGGGGTCAAGACAACTGTAGATTGATTGGTACTGGTTTGTTCTTACCAGACAAAGTTACAGTTTCAAATACGGTCTACTACCTCAGATTATATTTAAATAAATACAAACGACTTCGGTTGTTTTCTTTCTTACGAAGAAATCAGAAAATATAAATGTTATTAAGCTAAGTGAAGAGAATCTTCCTTTCGACGGCATTTACCTTATCTGTAAAATCGTACTTATGATTATTCTTTACATGCGATTGTATGTAATGGAATAGAGGCGTGTTCGATAAAATCAGTATTACTGACTTCTCAGTCTTCATTCTCGTTAGGTGGACGATAGCCTTTCACATCTTTTCTGCAAATTATTATTTTTTATAATGTTTTAGTCAGTTATACGCAACTTATAACCTGTCTTACGTATGCATCGATTCAAGTTTCCACACATCATTAGGACAGTGAGATGAAATTGTCAAATCAAATCCCAGAGTAGTAGAGGTGGTAATATTAATAGAATAGGTTAGGCATCAGAGATATAGAAACTTGGAAGCTGGGGAGTAAATGCGTCTGTGCCAATGCGAACTACTTTGAAACATGTCACCCAAAATCTCTAACCATTTGTTATGACTCACATGGGCGTTCTTGACTTAAAAAACACAACTTTCCAGCCGTCGATAACTTTGGTAAGTGATGCAACACTTATCTTATTATTAAGTACTATATTCGATCATTTGGAAATTTCCGGTTTATTTCAATGAATTTGTTAAATTACGCTATTATCCTTCTGTTTTATTATAGGTTATCGTATGTAAAATTAGCTGTAAACAATTGTACTCCTTAAGTAAATAACATAATTGAAATGAACTCTTTTTTCACTGAATCACTTCCGTTTTTTGTTATAACTCTAATGGGTTTATTTTCCTGTTTTAAATGTTATTTTTAGTTACAAACCTAGATATATTTTACAAATCTAAGTATATACATATTGGTGAAATGATTCAAGTATTTTTGATGTTTTAGTTTATAAGAGGTTTTTTGTTAATTGGAAAATATCGTATGTTAAAAAAGTGATTGGAATCCAGTGACATTTATGATAGTCAATACATTTATTTGCTTCTATCTTTTTGGACTCGGGAACTTCAACATAACAGAGCAAAATATGACAAAGAGCTTGTGAAAATATAGTTTACTATAAAAATATACATTTTTAATAGTAGAAAATAGTGTACACGTATTCTTATTCCTTTTTGAAATATTTACATCCTGTAATTATTATCAACAGCATTTCCAGACAATTATGCCTAAATTTCCACCACATAGCATGTATAAAATATTTTTAATATCATAGGTAATTTCAAAACCAAAACCTTCACCAACTGCTACATGCCATGCTGCTCCGTACTTTTTATCCATAGTTTCTTTTACAAAACGAGCTGCTGCCTTAATAATTAAGTGGATGAAGGTAGGAATTAAAAATGTGTATAAACATTGTAATGAAAAGTAGTAGATAAAATAAAAATATTTAAATTTCTGAGGATAGCTCACTCAACCTTGTAAGAGCTATAAATCAAATCCATTTTAGAACTCTTCTACCTCGATTCACTATAACATGTTTGTTTAGTAAAACCATGGCGAAATGGAGGATTAAACTTATACTTCAATCTAAAACTCTCAGTCTGGCAGGAACAAAATGATGTTGCGGATCGAAGAGCTTAAAAGATAGGCCACAGTAACAGGTTTATCCATAGTAAAATCTATGTTCTTCGTTCAGTATAACCCAGTCATGTGAGCCGTTTCGTTTACTAGAAAATATGAATTTTATTACCGGTTAGACTTAGGGTTCTATCAAGCTGGAAAAATATCCCATATTGTATTAGTTATACAAGTAATTTGTAACTCAAGTTATCGGTTATCTGATGGGGTATGCAATAACATGTTACGTATTTATTGGTGGATATCATCGTAAGTTAGAAAAGGATAAATGTTATTGCACGTCGATTTTATCCGAAACAGATAGCAGAATACATTATGCAAGTCAAGTCAAGAAAATAACTATTGCAACCGAAGATCTAAGAACGTTTCTCGGATTTTGTTAAGCTACGAATATTAGATAGGGGTAGACTCACCTACACCCTATTGTTTAACCTTGCTCGCCGAGGGTTGAATAACTATATTATACACCTTAATGGCATTAAGATTTTGTTAGGTGTGTGAACTGTATTTTTAAGTAGCTCACCTCATTATCGGTTGAGAATTTTTCACATGCTGTCACACATAGTTCCATTACTTCAGTCTGCATATCTTCATTCATATCACTATGCTAGAATAAATGATAGAGAAAAAATTACAAACAATCTTAAATTACATATCAAACAACTTGGTGGTTTCAGGTATTGTTATACTAGTTACAAAACGAAATTCTGTTATATTTATCTACTGCCAAAGGTCAATATTTTATTTAATAAAATAACACTTGCTATTTAAAAGGTTTTAAATGCTTTTCTGAAACCATGTTCATAATAAAGTCAAAAAATGCACCAATAATACTACTAACATATTTCAAGGAAGACCTATGAAACATAGAACGACCTTTACACAAATTTCTGGAGAAGTATTATGGGGGACATTACAGAGTAATACGAAATGTACAGTAAATTAGAAGCTACCAAAGTATATGTTGCTTAAAACCTTGCTCCTTTACAATACAATATTAAGATATGCTACGATAGTTTATTTTTTATGTCGGTGTTTTTTGGTTTCAAAAGCAGTCAAATAAGTGGAAGTTGGTTAGCACCACTCTAATTTTCGAAGTAAATTTGGGTGACTCGAAAAAACCAGCTAACTCAGAGCCCTGGAATGTGTCTAATAGAAACTATACAACAACCGAAGTAATTCTATATCATCATTGTCGTTAATGGAGAAAACATCAGATGCTCTAATTCCTCTAGCAATTTAAAATCCCTGAGACTGTATTTAGTGTACTATTGATCGACTTAGAAAATGTCCATCTACTTACTAGAATCATATGAGTGCTATAAATTAATATGGGGAATTAAGATTAGAACTTACAGTCGGACGTTAGGATTCGGAACTACGGATAGGGATCTTCATCATGAAGTGACATCAGTAGTAGTGCAAAAATGTTACTTAGACATATACATAGATAAATTCGATGGTAAAATCCAAGACATGAGATTTCGAATCTGAAGGTTTCGTCCAGAGACAATTGTTTCGCCCCAAAATCATAAGCTACGTCTAAGAAAATTCTCTCGATTCACTCATGAATTATGAACTGCAAAATACATTCTGAATAGTAATGTGAGTTTTCGCTTTACTTTCACTATCATCAACTTTTCTCATCTGATGTGTAGGAACATGGCGTTTGCTCTAGAAATGGACTGTATAAATTTCCTATCCCTGTAAAGTAGTCCATTATTGAATATTTCCTCATATTCAAAGTTACTTGATCATTTATTAAGTCTTTTCGAGAAAAAACTTTATATTTTCTTATGAGTTCAATATAGTATCCCATACTGAAATATTGATAAGTCTTTTGTTTATATACCATTGAACCCAATCTTTAGATTTCAAAAAGAATATCTCAAAACTTTTGTGAATCTGAAACTATATAGATATTAGAGAAAACCTAATCTTAGGAAAATTACTCAGATCAGAAAAGATTTCCAGGTCATTGTGTCATTTTCTCATGATTTGTTGTTGCATGCACATGTCCCAATCTCCAAGTTTTGGCGAAAATTGGACCAATTCTTTGAAAACTTTGGGAAAGCTGACATAGAAACTTTTAGGAAAATGACACCAAAACCCCAAATTTTCCATTTAACCTTGGTGAAGGTCATTAAATCTTGTGGATTACCCCGAAATTTCCCTAAATTTGGGAGATTGTGGTGTTTAAACACCTGATCTTGAAAATATTTCTTCAAGATCAGGAGATTTGTATTTTAAGATAAGTCCTCTATGTCCAGTTGATAAACTTACTTTTAACAGTGGATATGTATGTACTCTTCTATTATCCTCTACCTTTTTAGCTACTGGATCTTCCATTTTTCAGTTGAATCTTGTAGTGTTATGTCTTCAATCCAAAACTGTGCACACTGTGTAGTTACAGCAGCGAATAAAATGGATTAGTTAAAACAATCAAGTCTTTATTGTATTGTTAATTTTTCCGTTACTCTTTAAAATAAAGAAAGGGCTTTGCTGATAATTACAGTCAATGCGTAGTTTACGACATATATACGGAAATAAGTTTGTTCTTCGTATGCTCATTTGAGAATATTCTTTAAGGATCTATAGAAACATGCTTAAAGAAATTGTTCTAAACTTGGCAAAAATACGCTATTCATGTATCGGTAGTTTATATATCCTTGAAATTCTAGAGAAATTGGTGATTTGTATTAGATATTATTTACTTATCCTGTCATATTTTTTAGTTAAGACTCTTCGAAAAACGACAGGGCTACTATGGTCTCCATACCTGTTTCGAGCTTCTGTCCATGTAATAAGTTGTGACAATTGTACGAACTGTGGGGTCAGTGAAAGATCACTGAGTTGTAGACAAGTAATTTGGCATTTGAGTCACTGAATATCGGGTAGATCTTCGATACCTTTCAGGGTCATGGGCAACCAACACACACAGTTAATCGTACTCCATGGACTGGTCCCTGAGGTTGTAGTTACACTATTGCTTGTGCCTATTTTAACTCATATATTTTTATAATAACGCCACTTGTGTTGTATGTCCCTTAAAGCATCCATAGTACCTTGATACGACGAGGGGATGATACACGTTAAGTACCAACCTCGAGGTGTGACTTTGACGTTAGCTGTTGGTCACACCGTTTCCGTCTTACTCCAGCAGGCCCTTAGTTATTTGACAGAGTCATCATCGTTGATGGTCTAGAGAACGTATGTCTCCTTTGTACTTGATAACCAATTATATATACAATACGTTCCCTTAAGTCCATCTAGATCTATCTGCACTATTCCGGAAATTCTTGGTTAGCACACTAATTCAAATACTTTGAATTACAGTACTGGTGTCGCGGTGGGGTTGTAGAATCATGGTCTACTATGATATTAGTGCTGTTTTAATAATAGACTTAATCCTAAACTTTCAAATGTGTCATTATGTAGCTGCTTAATCCATAAGATCTTACGTGGAAGTCACATTATCATATGCACCAACTCATCGTGTCGTAACAATCATTATTATATGGTGAAGAACACCCTTATGCTAGAGATAGAACAATATATTTAATATGAATAACTGGTATATGTTAACACTCAATAATGTCTATGCCTGCAAGACCGAACCATGCCATCCAATGGATTTGAACTAATTCAATTTATTGTTCCCGCCTTCCCCATCTTGGGTTTTTCTCCGCGTTAAATATTGAATATCTAGTTCCCCAGTTGTCTAGTGTTCAGCTTTAAGGATTGTGTGGTTAGAGCCCAATGCCACTACAGAGTCAAATCCTGGAAAACTGGTTATTAACTCAAGTGAGGATGAGTTTGATTACTACTTGGAGCGATGTGATGCATGAATAAAAAGTATATTAATGATAATAAATTCATAGCTTATTCCCTGTCGCTTACGAAAAAGAAGCATATAACCTGCTGAAGAATCTGGCTTTTCCAGAGGAATCAATTTCATTGTCATATGAATCTCCCAAGTAATTACTACTTAGTCATTTGCGCTGTGCTAGGATTGAATGCAGAGATTACAGATTATCATAAAACGATGTGATAAAATGATCAGAAAGTTAAAATTTCATACTTGATCCACAGAGACAGTCCGCGATGTGCATTTTCGGAGACCAATCAGAAACTCAACTTCATGATCGGTTGAGTACTAGGATAAATATCACAAATTTAGAGGGAGAGATTTAATCCGAAAACTCAAAAGTTCATTTCAAGAATTACAGCATGTAATAACTATGAGACAGTAAATGAGCTTAACTTCGAGTCAATGAAAATTTATAATAATTTGCTTAGTCGTCGAGATGAACTACATTCTCAGTTTTATTTAATCTCACATTTGTTTAATAATGGTTCACATTCTCATGAAAATATGGAAAGTGATTCAACAAAGGATTGCAAAGTAGGTTACCAGAGATGAGCACGGGTTTGGTAAATGTTTATATTGTGGTAAATTTCACCTTCGTATCTCATGTGTCTTTAGTCATGTTTAATGCCTCAAATAAGGTCAAATGAAGCACATTGAGTCTGTATGTGGAGCTACTGTTCATTTTGCCACTAGTCTTGATAAACCCTGTAGTTATTATTTATTCGTTGGGTGTTTCTAACAGTCATTTATCTCTATCCACTATTTCGAAAGGTAGTGTTCATATTGAGAAGAAATTATATACATCCATCGTTTCAATTCATGAGTTTATTGTTGACACAGGCAGTATATGGTCCATTGTTACATTCAACATCTTTTAATCTTTTGATTTTGACTTTGTAGCACGACCCACCGAATTCTCAGTATTGGTGATTACTGGACACAAAGTGCCAATATGGTGATGCTATGAATTGCTAATTAAAGGTGATAATTTTTCATACATGCGTTGTGGGTTCTCACTGAAACATGAACGTTAATGCTGCGTTTGACAAATTTAGAAAGGCTTAAAGTGAAGTTGTCTTTATTAATTTCTAAAGAAGATGCTGACGCTTAAATTAGGGATCTGATACCTGCGTGTGCTAAATGTAGTGGAGGGATGGAAATTCAGCCTACAAAACTTCAAGTAAATGGCAATCCAGTTTTTCTTAAGTGACAAATAATCCCTTATGTTTTTTGAGAGGCAGTACATGAGACACTGAACGATTTGTGTGTGGAACTTATAATTGACCCGATTTGTTTTTCAGTATGTGGTACTTCTACTTCACACTCTCGAAGTCTGATGACGCGATCCCTAGAATGTGTGGTGATTATAAATTAATAGTGGACTTCTGTTTGTTTAAACAGGAGTTCACGACGGTTGGAGCTGAAATATTTTCTAAATCGGCTCCATGGTTCTAAGGTATTCTGGAAGGTTGGATTAAAAGATGCTTAGCTTCAAATTCATTTAGATCAATCTTTATTCATGTTAACAATAATTAACATTCCCTTCGGCCTATTCAAACAAACTTTCTTCCCTTTTGTTCAAGCTATTCCCCAGCCATAATTCATGAAGTCATGAAGCGTGTAGTCAACATGTTGACTACATATCTCAATAATCATTACAAGATAAACGTATTAATGCTGTACATTGTTTTTTTAGTGCGTCTTTTGCCGTCGAGACATCTAGATCTCGTCTTAGAATCTCTTCGACACGTTGGATGTATACTCAGCACCACGGGAAAAGGATGGGATGCTAATTTTAAACTTAGATTTCCTGTCCATTTTTCGAAGCAAGATGAATTATCCAGATGGCATTTCGCGTTTGAATTATTTTTTGCTATTCCTACATCGTTATGTAAATCTGTCCTTGGATATCTTCATAGTGAACATCTAGGTGTTGAAAAAATGAAGCCCTTGGCAAGACTTACATGTCGATGACCGGTGATATATGCAGATATATGAGAAATGTCATAAGCTGAAAAGTCAGTCTTCGAAGTGGACTTGTAGATTGATGATTTAGTTTGGTATTAACACTGCTGTAATAATAGACCTGATCCTGAATTGTAGATTTGTCATGATTTCACAATCTAACCTATGAGATCTTAAGTGGAAGTCACACCACTGTCTACAGTGAATCTTTGTATCGTAAGAATCAGCAATATAACGTCTAACATTTCTGAAGAACCCATTTAGGCTGAATAGAGTATAATGTATTTAACATGAATACAGACACGTTATACAGAATGTACACATTTGCAAGGCTGAGCTATACCATAGGATTGGATATTTCAGCGTTCACCATCGTTGGCCTTCCAATAATAATGACTTGTTTTTAAATAACACTTTGTTATATGAGGCATGCCAGTTTACATGCAAAGATACACTTTTCACTGTAGCAAATTGCTCAGTAGGGTATATATTTTATTAGATATAAATGTAGATGGCTTTAGCAAGACTCGTATTGTTGACATCACAGTTGGCGCGCTTTATACACAAATGGCTGTCTCTTTTATTTGAAGCTATTTGAGCCCATTTTTGTGTATACTTTATAAGGTCTTGATCAGGCTTCATTTATGGCGAATTGTCTTGTCCGCTTGTAATGGAACTGCTCGGTAGGAAGTAAAATCAATTCAGCGTTCCAAACACGATTTAATGGGGTATTTTGTATAATAAATCAGTATCAATACCATTGGTTCGTGACATTTCAATTGATCATTATTAGCTGTAATAAAACAAAATGTGCTGCCCCACAGACATACGTGGAGTGAACTTATCTCGTCACCACCATTTTTACTGGTCGGTAACGCCACCCTCCCTCCTTTTGTGATGTTAAGCTCTCTTACGTTTTGTTGAGGTATTTAAAGTAATTGTATAGTGGGTTAGACATCCATTTAGTATATCACACTGCTACTGTATAACGTGATTAGTCTCATTGACGTATTATCGTGATATATGTGAGAGAGAACAATTAGTTTAAACATCTGTTATGTCGGGTGTTATATATTTTATTACAGAAAATGGTGTCATTATCTGTTTCTTATTATTGCACTCTATGAAAACTCAGAAAACTCGTCGTGTTTTTGTTCTACTGTAATCAGACTCACCAACTTCGTGGAACACCCATTTGTACCCGAGATAAATTTACACGGACCGTCTAATATTTAGCCTTTCCAAATATACTGTTTACCGGCCAAAAATATATCACATTCTCCCTGCCTATCACATATTTACAGTCTCAGTATCAATGATAAGGTTGGAGATGATATCTAATAAATTACCATTCGAGACAATTTCAATGATAAATATATTTTTGCAACACCCTAATGAGTAAAAATTGCATTTCTGACGTTTCGTGGCTTAACGCAAGTTACTTCTTCAAACTAAACGAATAACAAAACTTCTCTAAAAACGAAGCCTGCTCATCACCCTAAAAAATGAAAATGAACTGAGATTGCTTCGACAAAAAAGCGATACCCATTTGTTTATCAGGATACTGTTTTCAGTACTAAATTTTAAAACTGCACATAATATTATACTTTCAAGTCCTTTTTGGACCACTTCTATTTATACACTTGTTTATCCACTCATACCTTATTTACACTTATTTTCTTTAATTTATTAGAGTTTTCTTGGTTCAAAAGTACCATTATGATAAGTAGTTGTACCTTAACTATTCTTTCACATATGACTCAACTTCAACAGGCATAAACATTGTCTACTCTGCTTCTCTTCCTTTCTTTTCTTACCTTCTCTCTCAGGCCCCTTGAGATATTCCACAATTAACACATGTGAAACGTGTGAATTCCTCATGAGCCGTCATTAATACTTTAGATGTTCTAGATGGATATAAGATTGCAGTTTCTAGGAGCTCTCAATTTTACGTGGATGTAGTCTCGATTATCAGTTGCACGTTACGACGCATCCTTCATATGTGAGAAGTGTTATTCTTCATAATTGTATGATCAATGTACCTTACAAAATGTCAATCTAACTGAGCAGCCCACTACAGTAAGGACTGTATCTTCTGTAGAGAATTGATCTGTAAACTGGTATGCCTCATGTAACAGACTGTTATCCGAGAATAAATTACTATTGCTGTTATTATTAATAAATCAACTCAAGTTTAAGTGGTACAAAGGAAATAATACAGGTCATTTTTAATAAAATCGAAATCATAATGGTCTCGAAGATGTCAATGACATGTTATTTTGGTCAGGGTGATTCAGTTTTACACATCACTTCATTGATTTGTTTGTATGAGAGTGGGCATGAAAATCACGTACATTTGTAGTGTTCTGTAATGAAGTTGTAAATGTGTGTATGCATATTTGTCCATAGATTGTATGAAAAAATGAACAAAGACAAATGTGGCCGGTTTGGATAAACAAATCTTAGGTATAGAACCCCTTTGGGAAAGAAGATTTAGATCTGACTTGATTCTCTACTCCAAACTACTCAAAAACCTTACTTATTCAACATGTAATTGTTCTTGCCCGAGATTCATATGAATACGAACTTCAAAGCAAAGTATCTATGGTCAAAGTTGAGAAATACAGATCCAAAACTCGGGAAAACCTCTTCCTCATCATGTATGCAATAATATGGAACAATTCATATACTTCTATACTTTTCCTCCTGCTTTATTAAACAACTATCCTACATTATATCCTTCTTATTGCTAATACTCTGACTGGCAAACTATACTTTATACTATTCTCAATTAAAGCACTGCATCGATGCCTTACCCACAGTTCATAACTTGTAACTGACTGATAAGCTTGCGAAATGGTACTTATAGCAGTAGTGTTTTCTAACAGGATGTGAAACACAGAGGATTTTGGGAGGTATGACACATATGCAAAAATAAGCTTAAATGAGCCTAACATCACAAAAGTAGAGAAAATGGAGTTACTGGCCAGCAAGCATTGGTGGTGACGGCGATGACTTCATTCCATTCATGTTTGATGGGCAGAAATTTTGTATGTATCAGGCTCTTTATGACCGAGAATAAGTCAACCAATCTGTGATATAGTTGTCTTCCTACGCCCACCATTCAGACTCATGTTTCCAATTTTATGTTGGATAAGCTATTCTACTAAGACAACCTATAACATTCTAACTCGGACTTTTATACCAGGATTGTGTGGCTGGCATCGGATGGACAAAAAAATCAGACAAGAGATATTATGAGTTCAATCCAATTTATTATACCTCTGTCTGGTCTACTCCAAAATGTTGAGCAACGTTTGACGTTCATATCCAAGTGTCTTGCTGCTTGTTATGTCCACGTTTTGCTCGTTCCAGTTATTGAAGTATGGTGTATCGATCTACTTGCAAATTACGATCCCAAATAAACAACACAACCAAACTTCAATCTAGATACCAAGTTTATTCACAATTCACGAATAGTCGACCAAAAGTCGTTCTAACAACAATAATTATAACAATTAAAAACAAACCTCCAATTTTTCAGGTTCCCTGAGCAAAATTCTCGAGTACCAAACCAAATACAAAACAAGTCAAAATGCCCGAAAATCATGATATATACAAACAGGTTCAGAAGTTGAGTAAAACAAACACTTCCGAAAAACACAGTAAAATTATGAATGTACAATATAAAGGTTGTAATCAACCGAATGTCTTTGGTTCTCCCGTTACACCCACGACCGAAAGAACCTTGTTCTTTTCACAGAAAATTAAATAGGTAACAATGATCCAAGTATATGCATCACAAGCAATCAACAATCTAGTGATCCCTGCGACTTACACTAGTATGCCTAGGGATGCGAGTAGCTACCTTTCATTTACAACTTCAAGAGGACACAGTTTTTGAATATCTCTCACTGCGATCCCTTGTCTTCAATTCTACCTGTCTCACTAACCTTCCTTACTTGGTATCACTCTTTGTACTAACCCTAAGGACCACTTGTTTTTCTCGGAAAAGTCAGAACATGTCATTACTAAGTCACCCTACCGTATGCTCCTCTATAGTTGGGTCCACCTGTATCTACGCTGCAACAGAGAAACATATTCCTTAGACCAATGTTTCCAAAATATTTATGCCATGTGATTTGCTTGCTTCCATCTCTTAGAATACCTGTCATTAGATAGAGTGTTAGTGAATTCTGCAAAGTTATCTCTCAATAGTAATTGTTTTGCTGGTGTTATTGCATCGAGATCATTCGAATCGTCTGTAACGGGAATCAAAGGTTGGTTGTTAATTATACATTCAGCCTGTATCATAAAAGTTTCAAGGCATTCATCTGTTAAATATTTTTCCTTTACAAGAGCACTCAATACCCTACGTACAGAGTGAATCATGTGCTCCCATACTCCTCCCCAATGACTAGAAGCTGGAGAATTGAAATGCCAGTCAATCCTGTACCAAACCCTGGAGACATTTTCTTGGTTCACGTTCAGCCCACACCAGATTTCATCCATCATCACTGTATATCTCTTTTGAGGAGCCTCTCCTACTGACAAACCTCATTAGTGCCATGATAAATGAGCATGTAGTAAAACTATATGCCACCTCTAGATGCACAGCTCTCAACCACATCGCTCCTCAGTACTTTTACCATGTTTAACCATAAAGGGTCCAAAATAATCTACCCCAACTAATAAGAGTGGATAGTCACCACCTCCATTGGCCGGATATCATCAGCAACAGCCTTTTGTGGGAGAGAACCAACCAGCTTCCAGCTGAAGAGGAAATTAGGAAAAGACGATGAAAATGGATAGGACATACATTGAGGAAATCATCAAACTGCATTACGAGACAAGCGCTAACTTGGAATCCTGAAGGGAAGCGGAAAAGAGGAAGGCCAAAGAACACATTACGTCGGGAAATAGAAGCAGATATGAAAAAGATGAATAAGAACTGGAAAGAGCTTGAAAGGATTGCGCAGGACAGGGTTGGATGGAGAATGCTGGTGTGCGGCCTATGCTCTTTCACGAGGAGTAACAGGCGTAAGTAAGTAAGTAAGTCACCACCTGCTATCCTGACCGGAGATAATGATGCCATTAGTTGCTCAATGAAACGAGCGTTCCTCCTTTTACAATAAACACAATCCTTTATCACCCTCCTCATGGCTATACCACTTCTTAGCACCCGAAATCTTTCTCGGACAGTTGCCACTACCTGTGTAGCTCCATGTCCTTCCAAAATATGGTAATACTGTAGAATCAAATTTGTAATTGTATGCTTTGATAGTAATATTATAGGATGCTTCCTCGACTCGGGCCAGGGACTAATTTGATGTCGGCCACCAACACACAAAAATCCGTTTATCATCAGTGGATTTAAAACTCGTAACGGTGAATTTGTTATTTTTACCTTGCTAATGGTATCAGACGACAACATTTCAATCTCTTTCCGAAATACTATGCGTTGGACATATCGAATTAAATCTAAACAAGCTAAATTTAACTAATCAACTCTGAGCATACCCACTTGTTGAGACAGATTAGTTCTACCAGAATGCATTATCAATAAATATCATTAAATAATCTAGTCAAATCTGAATAATAATTAACAAGTAGATCGACAGTGGATTCTTCAACCATTACATGCCTTTTTAATTCCAAGAGATGCGGTTTATGACCTTGTACATCTGCATCAGGCCAACAATTCTTTAGTTTCTCCAATAAATGTGGACCCTCTTAACATACCTTGACATCATCGATTTTGAACTTGACCCCTCTGGATAAAAAGTCCGTCCAAAACTTAACTTCTGCAAACTTAATATCTAACTCGGACTGCAGCTGGGACTCCGTGCGAGCTACTAACACTGCTGCCGTAAGTTCCAAGCGCGGTATAGTTTGAACCTTCAAGAGGGTTACTCTTGCCTTAACCGTAATAGGACGAGAACATAATTCAGTGTCATGGATGTAAGAGAGGACGTATGCTACTGAACCATATCCAGTTTCCGAGGCATCACAGAAAATATGAAGTTCCAGGAGCGAGCGGTCTGATTGCGGGAACAATACACAACGTAGAATACCAACGTTCTCAACCCTCTGAAATTCACTTGAAATCCCTAACCGGCGTTTGCTTTCCTCATTTGGAATCTCTTCGTCCCGTCCTAAACCCAAATTACCTAAACGCTGAAGTAACTGCTTCATGGGAAATATAAACGGTGCTAACAATCCCAAGGGATCGTAAAGTGAGGCTACATTCGACAATATACTTGTAAACAGTTACCTATCCACTTGGTAAGTCTGAACCCATCTTTTCTGAGGAGTAAGCCAAGGGTTTTTGCCAGCTCAATTGCATCCTGCACGTTTCTTAGAATGTTGACTACTGTATAAAAAGCTCTTATTTAGCAAGTCTTTAAGATTCATCGTAATCATTCCGTTGTACCTTGGTGGAAAGATGAAGTCGCAGTAACGGTCTCAGATATTTCATTAGGATTGCAATTCAAAGGAGGATGATTTTGCTTTCATATGTTTTTAATGATATTTGTAGCAAAGCTATCAATTTTTACGACGTTTAGTCTATTACCTCCTTCCTCAAGCTTGCCTTCTTTTGAAGTAATGATCTTGGTTGCTCTTCTCTTTGAGAGTTTGAACTTTTCTAAGAACGTACTGATCTGCTTAGAGAAACTTCTAAGGGCATATTTTAAACAATGACAAATTTGTCATCCACATATCTAAGCCAGATGCGTGCTCTGATGTCAGCGGCAAAAATAAGTGACTCAGTATGGGATGTATAAAATTAGTACTATTAAGAGATGCTGTAGGTCCTACGGCTACTCTATTCGTCACTTTGAGGATAAATATCAGTGAGTTAAATCATAGTTTGAGAGATTTCACGATTGAAGTGGTTGTTAATGGATATCTGCTAGACAGAGTACTATCAAGCTCTCATAAACCATTAATGAAAACTTGACATCTATCAATTGGAACGCAAGTTCATAACGATACAACACCGTAGTTTACTATTGTTTTGCTTATGATGAGTCCATTAACTTAAATTCATTCGGTTCCTTCAAGACATTAATTAGATTTAAACAAGGTGGTTTCAGTATACTGCTTAGACATTCACACAAAGCATATGCAGGAGCTTTTGCGAAGCCCATTGTAACTCCTAAAGGAATGTCAGAATTATGAATATTTGATAGCTCACCATCTGAAACCATAAACTTAAATAGCTTTCATACACACAAACCAATAGAGTGATGTGTGAAACAGAATCACCTGGATATTGACATATTCAGGCATATAATGATTTCGATTTTATTAAAAACCTTGCATCTCAGTTCCTCCATTCTACTTAAACTTGAGTTAATTTTATTTCATCGGTTTGTTTACCCTGAAGAAGTGACATACATTAAGTCATCAAAAGTCAGAATTACAATGTCTTCTCATTAAGGTATCACAAATATGTCATTATTATATCATTGAGTTTTTATGCAATGATTCAGTTGTGTTTTGTGTTGCATCCTTTTACGTTAAACAGATTTGTGTTCTTTTTTAATTCATTTTTCCGGCAGACAGAAAACTCACTTAACATGGGGGTGCTGATCTATTATGATCTACCATAAGAAACCCATAATATCCTGAATTATATAGGATTCCCTCTAAATTCTGTTTTGCTAATTTAAAAGTTTAAATATCCCAAATTTACCAGTATTCAAGTGCTTTGTTTATTTTACTTACTTAATGAGTTACCCATAGATACTGTAAACCACAAACTCTTTCTTTCATACTATATAATCAACTATCTGTCATTACCATCTCCAAACTATGTATATTTATCACACTTATCTCATGGTCCATACCATTAGTTAAGTTCATAGCAGCGTGATATACTGAATGGATATCTAACCCATAAGATGAAAGCTTCGTTCGTCTGATTCGCTCGTAACATGGAACCTTTAGAGACGATGCATTGTAAAAAGTTGTGTAACATAGAGTTCGGCTTAAAGCAGTGTTAAAACATAACACAAACATAAGAGAACCTTACATCACAGAGGAAGGAAGGGTGAGGTTCCTGACGGACAAGTATGATGGTGGGGAGATAAATTCAATCCGTTAATGTTCTTAGGGCAGAACATGTTGTTCCTTTAGATGTAGATAATAAATGGTGCTGATGTTACCTATCTGTGCCGACCCCTCGTTGGCTCATGTTTATAAGATTGAAGTTTAGCGTTTTACTAAAAATCCCGATTACAAGCAAAGCTGGGCAATTATTCAAAAAATGAGTCCACTAAAGTTGACACGGTTATTCAAAGTTTAACAGAACCCTTACATGTTACGCCTATATAATTAAAGTGTGCCAACCTATTCAAATCAAAAGTCAGAAGTGAAGTGGTTCATCTAGTGGTCAGCATCTAACATGGATTACCCTTTCATCGTATCAAGGCACTATAGCTGCTTTGAAGACTGTATAACGCGAAGGCGTTATCACAGAAATATATTAGTAGGACTAGGTACAAGGGAGAGAATGCGACCATCATATGGGCCAGTCCATGATATGCAATGAATCGATTCGCGTTGGTTGTCCTCGAATTTGACGATGATAGGTGAACCGTCCGATATTCAGTGACCTGACGGCCGGTTGACCTGACCAGGGCCAAGTGAGATTTCACTGGCTCTACACGTAGTACAGTGTGCCCACTCATGATCTAGTGCGGGTGCGTCACTAGGCGCCATCAGCTAGAAGTGTCCAGTAAAACCAATGAGGTCAGCATCAAATGTCGAAGAATTACAGAACAATTCATTTTGGGAATTTATTTACCGCTACACCACTAATAGCCTTATAAATGTCATGGTAACCGAAAACATGTAATAATAATTGGCGTGGGATAAAGTTTCGGTTGTGTATCCAAGCACCGTGTTTTCTTTATTATAGTCTAGGGGTCTAAATAATCTAAAATTCTCCAAACCGATGGAGATCGATTATTCACTATTGGCTGATCCACCCGCGCTCCAGATTTATAAGAAAGTGTAAAAAGTAGATACCTACGTAACCAAGATCACTCTCTTATAATTCACATAAAGTCCAAGGAACAAAACGTTAGCCGATTGTCGTCTGTAAGGTTTGAAGTTTAACCGCTTAGATTACTTTCGTGCGCTACTTCTGATCACATGCAATGGATATTCAGGTAATGCTTAAAGGGATACTTAAATAGTTCCTTTTGAAATAGAAAGTATAATTATACTTTCTTAGGACGCATTTGAAGACCTCATGATCTCATCTTCCAATTATCCGACCGAAGTTATTGACTTGACTAATAGTGACACAGACACAAAACCCATATCACCAGCTGCTATTCGGCGCCTTTCCAGAGAAAAGAATAAAAACACTTCAAAGGCACTTGCTGAAACCAACGGCTGTTCCAAAGATATGGGGGAGAACGATGTTTGTGATGAGGAAGATTTTGATGTCGAAGATGAAAGCATTACAGAACGCTTAATTGGTCTCTTAGAAATGTTTCCAGAGCCAGTACGTCGCGGTGTATCTTTTGCCTATAGTGCAGCTTCTGAAGGCGTTGTATCGGGTTATTCTCTCAGCAGATCGGTGACTTGGTTCTTGGTGAGCACAGCTACTGTATGTTTCCTCCCACTTATTCTGGAGCTAGAACGAGTTCAAACTGAAGAGCAAGAGGCAGTACAACAGCGTGCAATGATGCTTGGCCCTAGGGCTGCAGGTGGTGGTTCTGGCCTGGCCGGATTCTCAGCAGCAGTTCCTCATCTTACTCACATAGAACCCAAGTAGAAAACGTATTCTTTGTATGCATTTGTACTTTCCACAGTTATTATAAGTTAATACAAATACTGTTAAGCTAATAACAGCAACCCATATTTAGTTCACTAAGCCTTTACCGTTAATTTGTACGTGAGGTTGGAAGAAAGTTAGGGGTGGCCAAACCAAAATGTGACATCAGTACTTTAAATTACAAACTTCTAATCTTAGCCATGTTGGTAGATGCAGACTATTCAGTTGGGTGACATGGCTCAGAATCGATCACAATGTCGTAGGTGTATACACTCTTTGTCTTCCCTTAAGCTATGAGACTAAAATCGCTTCATATCTTTCTTTCTACGAACTAATTCTTGTACTATGTCCTTATATGTAATCTCTTTTATATATTACCACCACTGAATTAACTACTATGAATCCGGTGTTCATCTTGTTATGCTAATGATGTATGGCGACTTGGACCGATGCACATATGTGCCTGGTTCTACGTTGTAGCTGACTGACTGAGGTTATTTAGCCTAGTGTGTGTTCGAATTCATTACTTTGTATACATATTTAATGACAACGAATAATGGAGAAATGTGCACCGTTAATAATCACTCGGTTATTGCTACAGAACGTAAGACCACATACTGCACATGCTTATATTCAAGTCCGTTAAGTATGATGTTTTAATGATCTCTTTACGATTTTCGTCCTACTTAGTTCGTATTTTTCATTTGGTGTGGCACTCGACTAACTTGACACCCAAAGTTTAATACCTTGTGTTGGGTTGTTGGATAGCTGGACTACTTGAAATTGACAATGTAAGACAACTTATTGGGGGCCCAAAACTCCATACTTGATTTCCGCCGTGGGTATATATGGGGAAAATTTAGCTATTAATATGTCGAAGACTTGGAATTGAATGTCTGTAACCCGCTGCTACTTAATTGTTGGCTTAGTTTATTCTCTTTATCTGTTCACAGACATATATTTATACTTTATCAGCAGAGGGTTGTGTTGAAATCATGAACCGATCAGTGTTAGATCTATGATGAAAACTTAGTAGTCAAGCGATCTTACGAAACCGAAGGTCCTAAGTTCAAATCCGGTTGCACACTGACGGATCCAGGCTTTCAGTGATGGTCTAACATTGATCGGTTTATAATCTTAATAAAGATCTCACTTGTAAATGACCATTAACCTTTATTCTATGTAGCTAAGCTTATTGGATAGATATTTGCATGCTCGCTATGTTACAAATATCTACGTGTCTGATGTCTGAAACTTCACTATCAATATTCTATGATATATTTGACTCGGATTTACGATGACTTGTTCTTTAATCAAGTCATAGTAAATGTTACTTGTTACTCAGGGGATTATGGTCTTCGCATTTCCGAATAGTGGGGATTTCCTTGTGCCCTTACTTACATTCCAGCAAAGCTTGATATACTACATAAATAGCCGTATTTGGCTTTACACTTAGCTCTTCATTTAAAGTGGTACTAAAATTGATACACCGTGGCTCTCCGTACCGGACAATAAAATTAAAGGCGCTGCTTACAAATCAGGTAAATTATTGAAAAGTCAGGTATACGTACTTGAGATTTTGGATCCCAGTACTCCATATACACCCCATAATGTCCTTCCAAACCCTTTTGTCAATCCCGGGTGCCCTCTCCAAAATGTAGTGAACAAGAACACCAATGGGGACAATCGAATGTATTTGACAAATTTCAGAACTAGTTAGTAAAATCTAACAACCATATATTAAATGTTCAGTTTACAAAATGTCCATCAATTGTCTCAAATGACTCAGACGTCATTGTTTTTGCATTTTCACGAAAACCGCATGCTGTCTTCATTCTTCACTGTTCGGTCTTTTTGTCTCTCTGCTGTCAGACATTCTGTTCACGACAAACATCATATACTACTTATGTCTACATAAGTAGCACACACCACACTACTACTACCACCACATTTTACCACCCATCGTTTTTAGTTTTAGCTCGTCGTGCTAGTGCGGTATGACAACGTGGTCAGGCACATTTATACTAGCTTCTACGTTGTTGATGACTGTCTTTGTATCGAAAAATCGTCGACTAAATATGGGGCTGGCATACATGTAGACTAGTTAAAAGGCAATAATTGTGGAGTGGTTGAAGATCCGCTTATACCGTTATTTAGTTGTAGACTAATTATAATTATTATGTGGAAAAGTAAGAGCATGGAGACAACTGTAAGAATGTGAGATATATGTCATAAATTGTGTAAGAATTAATACAAAAGGGTTGATTAATTAGGTGAAGCTCAGGGAAAAAGCAAGAGATAATTAACAAGCATGGAGAAAGGTGGTGCATAATCAACTCATGCAATTGAAGTCACCAAAGCAAAGCAAAATCAACATTGTCCTTTTGTGTAGGTAGGTTCGGCTTGGATCTTCTAATAACAATGGCTCCAAATGGACGCAGTAAACTCAAATTCGTTTGCTTATTATTCCAAGAGATTTCTGGAGACTAACGTCATCACTAGGCAAACGATCGCACTACTAAAAATTTGTTTCCCGTTATGCAATGTATTCGGAGACGCAAACTATCCTTTGGCCTGTACTTGTAAACTAGTAGACATAGTTGGAAGTAGCTCAAGATAGGATTTAATTCGCAATTGACTATCTCAAAGAGAACAAAACGTTTGGTGTAGACGTTGTAGCCACTATATTATTTGATATTTTCATCTGATATACTTCTTAAATGTCAATAAAATCTGAGTTGTACTAATAACTTAGGAGTTTCTCCTTCAAGATTACTAATAATTTATAATCATTACTCAATTAGATAATTAAATAAATACTCTCACTTATCCATTGGGGTTTTTATTTCTCACGATCGCTTTGTAATTCTGTCTAAGTGTAAGAGCACAGCATGTGTGTGAACTGACTCCGAAAACTCATTTACGGACGTTGACGATAAATCTACTCTCTAACGGTCAACCACGGTGATGATTGGCAAGACTAATAAAAAACCCGTTTACAACTGACAACCCAGTCAACCACACAAGAATAAACAAACACAATTGGCAAGGTGTTGGTTTGCTGCTAGTTATCTCTTATCGAGTCATGTTTTGAGTTGTTTTAATAATCAGGTATTCACATATATTATCGCTTGGATAACTTGTCGTTCATCAGTCACGGTGAATAAATGTGGTCAAGTTATTTGACCATAATGTAGATAAAACATTTGATTTATACTACTAAATACATGAATAACTCAAAAAGTCAAAGTAAAATTATTTTTTTAAAAATTTATACTTTAGTTCTAATAATAAGTTATATTTGCAGCAATTATTTTTACAAGTAATATATCTTTTTAGTTAACGGTTTTTGGTGCACACAATTTATTCAACCTGTGATTTGGTGTCCAGTGTCCCAAACTTTGGTTAGCATAATAATCCATGGGATAGGCTTCGGATAAATCTTTAGGCCAAAAAACTTGCTCATTTAAAGCAGCAAATGCTTCGTATGGTGTGAGTAAAGGTTTAGTAAACTCAACACCCCAGTCAATACTAAGGCGAGGACATGCAACCTTGGAGCAAAAAAGAATAAGGAAGTAACTCTTTTGAGTCGACAAATTTATGCAATAAATGTAAAATGTTATACGAGCAGCAAGGATGTGTAAAATCTACACTTTATTGACTTGGAGTACGCAAATGACATTGTTGTGTTCGATGAGGGTGCTGGAAAAGTTCAGTTTTCTAAAAGTTTTAAGTGATGATGGAAGGATGGTTGGGATACATTTCTCCTCCTTTAGGTTCTAAATATTGCTTGAGGATTTATTTGAATCAATACATTTCTGGACCATACAGAGTAAATTCATTACTGATCCGTGACGGCACCTTCATTTAACTTGGAAATTTCGTAAGGGTAGTGAATAAGGTCTTGACATGGTTACAAGACAATTACTTGGTTTTTGTAAACATATATTACCTGCCGCGTCGGTTGATTTGTTTTTAGAAGCAAACATAAAGTGTTCCTGTCTGTAAAAAAACAGCCAGCGAAGATTGAGGACAAATGTACTTCAAATTATTGTCTGGGTGTGGTAAGACCACGTACTGAATGTAAGCACAATGTTTAAGGTAGAAATAGCAAGTCGACTGATCAGACTGTAAATCTTTGCCGACTTGGCTGTTTACAACATTTGCTACGTATGCCAAGCCACCGAAGTGCTAAGCTGGATAGGAGAGGAGCAGGTCTCAATAACGTATGAAGTGGCTAGACCAATTGTAAACATCAATTCATGAAGTCATTTACTGTCGACTTTGTCTTTATAGCAGTCGTTTGACGAATTAGTTCGATTATTCTGAGTGGTTGAGTTGAGGTTCTTCCAGCAAGTGTAATTGTAGATGAAAATAACGAGTTCATAACAAAGTTAATTTTGATGACGAAACGTCCAAAATCAAATGGAATGGCTTACAAGACATCAAACATATTATGTCGCCCATTGATAAAGTTGAGGATGTCTAGCACGAACCAGACAATTTATTATTGGAATACATCTTATAGTAAGTCGCGTTTCTAATTTCCAAGCCCATTAAAAGCATTTCAACCATGAAATCAGGTCATTTTAATGCTTAAGCCATTAGAAAATTGTCATACGCATATATGAATTAGAGCCTGAAAACGAAAAGTTAAGGATACCTGAATCCAGACGTCTACTTGTTCATCGAAAAGCGCTAATTTAGTTGGAATTATTTCAGACAGCAATAGTATAATGTAAGTCTTTCCTGATTTTTCCAATTCTGTCTGAAGTTGTTTCACAACAGCTGGTGACCCTTGTTTTCCGAGTGTACCTATATTAAAATAAAAGGAAAAATAGTACGGAAACAGTTTCTCAGTTGGATCTTATTGAGGTTAGAAAAAAGCAATTTCTTTGGAAAGAAAATGGTATTTATGAAAAATTTCTCAGTAAATGGTTAGTGAAGGTTTGATCGATTTGGAGATAATTTTCTCCACAGTCTACTTCCAGCTATAGAAACAGTGAGAACCAGTAAACACCGGATGGTTGTTTTAATAAAATAAATATTCAAGAGATGTACCTACGCTTCATATGAGATCAGACAAAAGCTCTCCAGGTTTCGTATTTTTTTACCTAGCCATTAGGTCGAAGTTCGTTACCTCTGGGGCGACCGATCCGGCAGAAAATAGTTTTGGAAGAACATTATCAAGTAAATACAGTGCAAAGTTATATAACCAAAATGATGATAATAAAGACATAAGTTGTAGTTTACTTGCCCAATATTATCCCAAAATTGACAGCATTTCTTGCGGTATCAACAGCTTTTTTTCTATGTTTACGCATTTCTTTATGATCGTAGTATTCACGCGTAAATGACTTATTGTAGGGATCATAACGATAAGCAGCTAACAATGGATTAGATATCATAATAGATTCGAGATGAAAGCGACCATCACCCACGTAGATTAAGGCATCAACACCTTCTACCTGTTTAGGAAAAAATATACAGATACGATCGGAACAGCGATTAAAAATGTTAAAGAGCAAACAAGGAAAGTGATAAGATAAACTCTTGCGAATATTCCGCTTTGTGATTCAACCAGTTGTTCACGGGTTCGAATACCGTCTCCCCCTCGAACTTAGGTTCAGACAGCTGAATAGTGTTGCTAAGTTTTAAAGTAAAAGCAAACCTCATGAAATTATACTTTGATATTGAGCTGTTTGACACAATGAGCGATTCATAAAGGATAAGAAATATCACTAGCAACTTAAAAATATTGAGGTTTTATGTACAGCCCGATTCATGCAAGGCTGTAATTTAATAAGAGCGATTCAGATGGCTCGTGATCGGACTTGCAGACAAAATAATAATGTGGATTAATGATCTGACATTTTTCTTGGCACAATTGTAAGCTCATCTATGTTCAACCACTGTACGATGCATCTACTTAAAAGGAGAGATCATTATTACTTGATCACTAACTTTAAAATACTGACATGTTAAACAATTAAGTGAGGAGTAAAGTGGTTCAAAAAATGTCTTTATGAATAATGCAGTTGGGACAAGAGGATGAGATGGTTGTCAGCTAAGATGGTCAGATCACTTCACGGGTTCGCTAAACGAATGCTTACTTTGAAATGACGCGGCAGACTGAGATATATGGAGAGTTTATGAAGATCTGACCATTTAGCACTTGACACCTAGATACTAAATTAAACTATATCAAAGAAGACACAGAAATAAGTAAAGGTAACTGAATGAAGATATTCAGTCATACTGATAAAGAGCTAACCCAGTTCCACTCATGCTGAAGGTAATTTCTCTAGGTTACTTAGTATTCTGTCTACATCGCCCCTAAATGCCCTGGTACGGCCGAGAGTAGGGAGAGTCCGCTCCCCCTCTCGAAATGCTTTCATATGGCCACGCGTATACAGCCCCTGCCAGGGAAGTCCTACTCACTGCCTTCTCGTGGCGGGGGTGTTGTTTACGAAAATGAGAGGACGAAAAGCGAATGCCCGGCGCTTTAAGCGGATCCCAAACCAATGGTGCACATGGGCTCCAGTATCCTGCGGGAACAAATGGCGTATGAACCAATCGTTGGTCACCTGCTACCATGGGACTGCATCTCCTTACGATGCTCCACTGCCTTGTGGATCAGATCTTCAGGTCAAAGGCTCGGGGTGTGGCCCCCCTAAGAAAACCACCTGCTTCTGTTTGGGCACCCGGGCAGTATCACAGCCCTCACACATATCAAATGAGATATGTGTGGCGCATATGTATTTGGTGCCTTCTTGTACCGATATTTATGTGTTAAAATAAATAAATAAATTCTGTCTACATCAGTGACTTTAAATAACGTTCGTTAGTGCATATTCTCATCAAATTTTCTTGGACATTAATGTGTCAATAGTTATAAACATGTACCATTAAATACTGTGATCGAATATTTAAGACACTACATTGTTTTACAAAAATAAACATCAAAACACAAACTAGTATAAAACTTACTTTAGGAGATGTACATCCAAGTATTTCACCAGGCGATAAAGGAAGACACTGAGGAATGGTAACTGAGTAACCGGCTTCTAATAATGGTTGCTTAGCAGTCTGCAAACTAGTAACAAATTGTATTGTAGAAACAAGGGCTAAGCGGGAAGACTTCTCAAAGTTAGCCTTTACACTATCTATCAGATGGACGATATCGATCTGAATATCAACAAATACGTATCTGTGTACGTAAGGATAAGTAAAGAAAAAAACCACTGAGTATTTTAATACAAACCTATTATATACATGAGAAACTACCTGAGAATTATGCATCACAGAAAGCAAGTTTACCTAACTAGATGTTACAGTTATAGCTATGACTTATTATTTGTAAACATGAACTGAACCATCCCGGTGACTAACAGAGAATAATGAGAACTAAAACATCTGTTTATACTATCGGTTATCTGGATGTGATAAAAATACACAACATAAAGTTTTTCATAAATTTAGGAAAGGTGGACAGAGGAGTACCGAACAAATCCATCTTGAACCATAAAAATTAGGACTTTTGGAAGATTCTCATTTATTACACAGTAAAATCGCATACTCAACGTACAGAATAATTTTTAGGATAACGCGAATACTATATTACTCTGAGCTGCTTCCAGAATGTCAACAGGAAGCACGGTACTTGTGACTGTGTAAAACCTACCACCAAGTAGGTCATTAATAAACAGCAGATAATTACGTTCCTCGTTTCTTCGTAAAAAGGATTTATGAATTTGATTATACTCTACTGGAGATCAGTGGCAATGTAAAAAATAAATCCCACTGTGTCATGGTTATCGAATCAAGAGCGGATGGTAGAAGAAATTTAAGAACAAAACGTCACACGGTGCTGTTTTTTAATGTCAAAGACAGCGAAGACTTCACACATCAACTTAAATGTTAAGGATATATATATAGCCAATCATGGAACAAATTATTTACTTAGGCCCCCAAATGTCCTGGTACGGCCGAGAGTGGGGAGGGTTCGCTCTCCCATGGCCACGCGTATATAACCTCTGTCAGGGAAGTCCTACTCACTGCCTTCTCGTGGCGGGGGTGTTGTTTACGAAAATGAGAGGACGAAAAGCGAATGCCCGGCGCTTTAACCGGATCCAAAACCAATGGTGCACATGGGCTCCAGTATCCTGCCTGAGGGAACAAATGGCGTATGAACCAATCGCTGGTCACCGCCTACCATGGGACTGCATCTCCTTACGATGCTCCATCGCCTTATGGATCTGATCTTCAGGTCAAAGGCTCGGGGTGTGGCCCCCTAAGAAAACCACCTGCTTCGGTTTGGGCACCCGGGCAGTATCACAGCCCTCATACAAATCGAATGAGATTTGTGTGGCCCATATGTATTTGGTGCCTCCTTGTACCAATACCTATGTGTTAAAATAAACAAATTATTTACTTAGATAGTAACAAATCAGTCGTTAAAATTCTAACTAACAGTTGTAGCATCTTATGATTTAGTAAATATCGGACAGTCATCCATACCGTGATTAACAGCTATAAATTGCTCATACAGATAGTAATGGACATATAAGACCAGTGGTTGCTGGTAGGAATGTATCTGATATAATCTATCAACTCAGCAGTAGAAAATTGAAAAGACAGGGAAAAGATTGAAGACAATAATCCAATAACAGTAGAAAATTGGCAGGAAAAGTTATTAATTTATTCCATAATGGATGCTACAGAGTGGCATATTCTTCATGGATGAAAGGAAGATAGTTTACGCATCGGGTGCGTTACGAATGGTTGTTATTTACACCACATAACATTTTTAGTCGTATATTAAGTTATCTCCCGGACCCAAAACAAAGGGCTGAAAACCGTGTATTAATGCTAAGCACGATACATTGATATCAAAACAATTTTCAATCCATTAATTACGAATAAAAAGCATAAATAAATACTCTGCAGCAAGAACCTACAGGACGGAAATTGAGTCCAACGGTATCAAGCAACTATGACCATAATGTACGAGCAAGTCAACACCAAGAGCTTTTGCAGTCAGCTCCTCTACACAACAAGCTCCATAAGTAACATCGCCCAAAATTACAACATCAATATCTTTAATACCGTCCTCAGCTACAGCAGTATCGTTACTAGAGATAGTAAGAGCATGACCTGAGGTTTTGTTGCTACGAATAAAGTAATTTCGAATAATTTCAGAAATCGGTATTGCAAACAAGAGCAAACCTTCTGGCATTTGTAAAGCGATCCTCCTGGCTCGAAGACAATGTATACGCCATATGGTTTTATGGATCTCAAAATTATAGTGAACTGGTAAATATTCTGATATAGATTTATTTAGTAAAGGATCATCTAGAAGCCAGTCTGGTATCTTCCATGGGAGAATACGTCTAGTTGGCATCTGTAATTTCAAATATAGGGTATATTTAAATACAAGTGGAATATTATATGTAGTGTTCAATAGTAAAAATGTTCAGAAAGTACATGAAATTCCACAATTAGGAGATTATAATCTATACATTTATATTGTGATTGTGAGGAAGTCTTAGATGAATTTTATTGATGGATACTTAATTTTTTTAAGGTTGAGTTACTCTACGTTTAGATAAACCCTGAAATAGAAGTAACAGTCAAAAACTTGAGGCCAGTAAACACTAAAACGTAATAGCTTCTAAGAGATTTAGAAGCACCTGACTATTACGTAGAACTTTAGCCACGTAGATATTGAAACTCCCATGACCCATCTAAAGCCAAGTACTGCAAATAAGTAAACAACAACTTAACAAGAGTAAACTGTCGAGAAAAGGTTTAGGAAACAGAATTCAAGTTGGTTACTGAAATTAAAAACTGCCGTACGGTAACAGACTCTAACTAGAGGTGATTTGATCACGGTTTTCAAACTATTTAATACATGAGCACTTAACTTTCCCTAAGAACAGATAATTTACGAAGGCACTCTCTAAAATTTTATAAGTCTAAAGCAAATTGTCAGAACAAAACCGACCATTTCACAACCCTATCCCAGCTACTTAGATTCGGGTAATCGGGTGGTATAGTTCTTCCTCATATACAAACACTCAAGGATTTGATTTCAATGAATTCCTTGTGATTAGTCAATTAGTTTGATTCTTTAATTAAATACGTGATTGGTTAGCCACTTTCCAATTCTCTCAGAATTAAGTTGGGCAGGGCTATAGTTTGTGAACGAACCAGGCGAAAACACAATGGTGAACTTCGATTTTGACGCTGGATTATCTCGCCCACACAGTTAAATAAAATATTGGAAATACAGATGCTAATTCATAATGAAACTCCCACTTACGTTTAAATCTAACTCGTGGACTTCAGTCCCCACCGAAACCCTTAGGCGTTGGACTACACACCAGTTCCTAAACTCAATATCTTTAGAAAGTGGTTGAGATTTAAACCTCAAATATCAAATCTACTTAAGTGTCGTTCATGAGTCTAAGATTACGGCCTATTATAGATCAATCGAGGTCTTCGAGCATGTGTATTAGTTTTACAAAGCAGTTTTGTTTGTTTGAATTTATGCCATAATTATTTATAAAAAGGCAAGGGGTATGGAAGCATCGACCTTGTGGATGCGAAACAACCGCCTAAGAAATTTTGCCAAGAAGTGTGAAGTAACAATTTGGTTGGTTTTTATTTTGCATTCCAAAGATGGTTATCCTGGTCGGGTCTTTCAGTTTCATATGATTCGAAGTACTACAATGACAAAACACAGTTAATGTGTGACCTAGGACAAAATTTGCTTAAGAGCTGTTGATTTATTTGGGATTCTTAATGCGAGTGTCAAGAGCTATCGATAGTTTGTTAACTTACGGCTTTCAGACAAAACAATGTTGCGCTGTTAAGTCAACGCCTTTGAAAATGCTATGTAGCGTATCCAGTCCTTCCGAGTTAGTTTGAAAAGTCCATCGCAAAATTATATATGCTACATATATCGAATCTTCACTTATACAAAGAGTAGGTAATCCAAGTCCGCTCTAATTTTGAAATCTGAAACTCAGTCTCAAATACTCAAAATACATGGCTAAGTCATATGAAACGCTGCATGTAATATTCACTCAATTATTACCGTATGAACATCATATAGTTAAATTTGTTATAATATAGAGACACAACCGGCCGTTCTCACAACAGTTTCAGGTGGCATGATACCGACTCGATAACTGAAAGTCATGTACAGTCATTTTAATCTACATGAGAGAAATGACTCCGTGTACAGTGAAACTACATAACAGTTAGGGTTCGTTCCATATGCATATGAAGATGTATGATGAAAATACCTGGGCTCATTTGATCGAATAGAGCTACCATTGGTTAAATTAATACATGATGGATCTAGTTCACGCTTGGAGGACGGTTTCTCACTGACATTTACACAGTCACAGTGATAGAAAAAACGGTTCGCGAGATTTTAATGGTCCGGGATCTGACTCTAGTAATATCATAGGAATGATTGTTTTTAAAATATAAATATCGTCTGTTCCCGCATAAAATTATCGACTCAACTCGCGTTAATGAATAACGGAATTGAATGAGTCAAATACGAATATGAATTTCGAATATATATATTTTATACAATCGTTGATCGGGAAAAACAATCAGAGAGACGTAGCAAAGGAAGCGAAGAAGAGAGTGTGAAACGAAATGGCGCATAGTGGCGAATGCACGTTGGCTAACTCCATTTAATTATTAATTAATATCTATAGTCACACAAAAAAAAGACACAGATATGTGATGGGTACGATAACATGCACGCATATATAAGCTCATATAAACCAATCAATGTTGACAGGCGAATAATTTACAAGGTCAAAACGTGATTTAAGAAGAATGAATAAATTGGCTTATCCGAAGGTTAGAATGGGCCATATGAGTTTAACATAGCAACCGACACAACAAGTTAAATATTCGGGTAGATTCTCTGTCAATCACTTTTCCATGCACTATACTGTCTGTATAACTGTTTTCAGTGGCAGTTTTCATTGACATGGCTATCAATTATTTCAGGAGCTGATGTTTCGGCTTAGTTGAAGTTTAGAGTTGACCAAATGGTTTTTTCCTCAAAGCCAGAAAAGAAACTCTCAAATACCAAACCAAAGACAAAGACAAACTAAAATGTCCGAAAACAATGATATAAAGAAACAAGTTCGGGTGTTGAGTAAGACAAATGCATTCAAAAACACGGAGAAGTTATCAATATTCAATACAAATCCTTTCATTCGACCAAATGACTTCAGTTCTCCTGTAAGATGTAGGGATGGCTTTTGCTGGTAAGGAGTGCTAAAGAAATAAAGACACAATGACAAAGCCTAAAAACGTAAGTTGCAGTCGTTGCGAACATTTCTTTTAAGTCAGATTAAAACAATCTGTCCTTTACTCACTGAAAGTGGTTGTTTCAATTGAGAAAATTAATCTCCTTGAATTCACGAAAATTCAAAGATCCCTAGAAAGGCTGATTGGCTGAAGTATTGACGCCAAACATCAAGAATAGAATGGTATTCATAATTATAATGTATTCTGGCTATAGGAGGAAGACGAAAAAAAATTTAAATAGTAATTGTTGGGGTATTCAGAAAATACCCCAGAAATTATCTAATGCTATTTCTGAATGAGAAGTGGTGTCATTTACCCATTGGTCAATATTCTTCCAACGTGTCAATTTCCCGTTGGTCAATATTAATTTGTGTCACTTCCTGGAGGTCAAATCTTATACAAATGTTACTTTCTATTTTATGGTACGATGTAGGCTGTTTGTTTGGTATGTAAACAGAGTATGTTTGAAATATAATGAATCATATCGCAGAGGCTGAGACTTGTGTTCTGGACTCAACTGCCTGGGCCAGACAGGAAAGAACGACCAATCAGAACTCTAGGCTGTTCTTATGTGTTTTAGGCGTCTTTGGTCCGATCGATACTTCGCTGTCCTCTAATCCGCGTGCGTCACAATATATAACAATAATCACTCTCACTGAGTCTATAGGAAGATATAGTCCAGCTCTCTATACCCTCCTCCCCACAAATAGCATTATTTAAGATTCTTGAAATACTCGCCCGCTTAGCTAAATGTCATCTTATACGATATAATATCGACCATCCTTCCTAGAGCGACTAAGATATCAGGAATCAAATAACATTTCTAGTCAGGTTTTAGATACGATTAGTACATGGTTCTACCTTTTAAATATCGGATACGACCATTCTATGGCTGATTCACTTGTTATTTTAGATTGAAGCAAGGGTATAACAAGGTGTTAAAACTCAAAGGTCTAGCATATATGATATTTAAATGAGCACTTGTCGACACTTAGGGTTTATAAGTTTGATGATATTTTTACTACAGTGCTTATAATGTGAGGCGAATTTCCTTGTATCCTTCTGGATAATTACCGCCTCACTAATGCAGGATATGTGGGGATACGGATATATAACTAGGCACTTGGCTACTGTGATACTGAACTAGTAACCTAACAACATATACTTATATCTTCAGAAATCAGATAAAATATGTTAACTTAAAAGCTTCGGCACTGTATGTGATAGGTTCACTGGAGATGAATGGCAGTGTTGTAATGGGGTTACTATCATCATCATCGCACACTAAGCGACGAATAACTGTACTGGATTACTCTTATCGGAGTGACTACGCAATGCTCTTATTTTGGTGTCAATGCAGGATGAAAACAATCTTATCACGTGAAAATTTTGTTTAGACATGAAGTGGGTAGAAAAATAAGATGCATAAGTAGCAAAATCTGCCTCGAGGCCCATTCTTATGATATTTGTTTTTCGATCCTCATTAGTCATCCTTCATCTTGATGGTGACAGACGAATTATTTGACCTTCCGTAATTTGCTGTCGGGCATAAAAGTTCTAATCGTTGCATAATTTAACACGATTTTACTAGTTCCACAAGACTTTACTATGAGCGAAATTTTTAAGGTCTAACTGGTAGGCTTTGGACACGTTAATTTCTCTACCATTATAAAGCATAAATTTAGAGACATTGCGGAATTATGGTCTAGTCCTACATTAGTTTACTTATCTTCTATGCCATAATAATAGGCCTCATCCCGAAGTCCTACACTTGTCATGATGTGACCCCTAGACCTATGAGGTTTTACATGGAAGTCACACCATTTTCTATTCCGACCCATCGAACCATGACAACAAAATGTATGATGTTTAGCATCTTCGAAGATCATATTTGGGCTGAGGATAGAATACTATATTTATTGTGAACAAGGATAAGTTATACAGAGTGACTACTCCTGCAAACCCAAACCATGTCATATCAAAAATTGTTACCACGATCACTACTTTTCTACCTTCTCCAAGTGTCGCATATTGGATGTAAATCTTCGCAGTATTTATATGCTTGGCTTTAAAGATCCTGTGGTTAAGGACCAACGCCACTAGGCTATCCTCTCACAAGAATCAACATGATATTGGTTTGATACCAAATTGGATGGGATTGTTGAGCTCCGGATACCAAAAAATGACGCGAATCCTCCAGGTACCGATAAACTGAAAGTCAAATTAGAAAATAAAGCGACAGGAACTGATCGAGAAATACATTTTTTAACTTCAAGATGTTTAGTTTTATTCCCAACACTTGTAAAGTGCAAATCTATTTGGATATTACTTAAGGTTGGGATTATCGTAACGAAGAATGGTTTATTATAGGTATAAGTAATATTAAGAATGTAATAGCCGTTGATTAACAGCAAAACTTATGAAAGCATAGGTATTTTGTGCTTAGGAAAAAGAAAACAATCAACATTGTAGAAATGTTGATACCGGTATTATCTTTGGTTAACGTTTATGGTGGTATTCGGTTCGTATGAGTTGATTTCCAATTGCGTTTGCATTAGTAGGCTGACTGAAGGAAAAAAAGTAGAGAGGAGTAATTCTACATGGTGTTTCAGCTAGTTCTTAATTTCAATACCATTTATTGATTTACGGGTAGATTTTCTATTTTCCATTGTTGCTTAACTGTGATAGAATTTAATAAGACTAATAATACATATGAATTGTTATCAAAAATGCTTTTAATAGGTGAAACTAGTGGTAATGAGAATTTCGGAAAGATAGCTGACGGTACTTCTTTGAACGTGCATGCATCCGTGAGAGACATACTCTAGACTTAATGATACGATTTGCATTGGACCAATTAGTTCAATTGACACATATTGGTAGATGGTTTAAACAAGCTAGTTGCAAGTACCGAGTTTGGCACAAGGTAAAAATTTACCAATTGAGACATTTTGGTTATAACTCGTTGACATCGGCAAAGGGTATGTGCCACAAATACAGATTACATGGTGCTGCACGACGATTTCAGTTTAATAAATCTTTACAAGATGACAAACAGCAAGTGCTGCTCACGTAATTAACAGGAAGAGTATAAGTTGTAACCAAGAGGAGTGCAGCTCTTAGCTCATATCTATGATAATAGAATAAATCTTTGTCAGTGTTGAGGTAAATACAAAAATGATGTTTATAGTTTGCAGGAGGTTTGCTCGACTGTCTATACTGATGATGTGCATGCAATATTGTAACACTAAACCTTCAATTAGACTAAAAAGGTTTCAAGATTCTTGCCAAACGATCAAGTGATAGAGAAATATACTAATATCTTCTATAATAGTTAATGGTAATCACGAGCAGTCATTACCATTTAGCGATAGTTATAAGTCAATTTATCGATCAAATTTGTGTTAATGGTTTTGTAGAACTATGGTCTACTATGTTATTAGTACTGCTCTAGTAATAGACCTGACTTTTCATGATGTAACTGCCTAATCTATAAGATCTTACGCGGAAGTCACATTATTATCTACACCACCTCATCGCATCGTAACAATTACCGATACATGATGGAGAACAAGCTTAGACTAGAGATAGAACAATATATTTAATATAAATAAAAGATATGAGGTAACATTCAACATGGACCACGCCTGCATGGCCGAGCCATGCCATCCAATCAACTCTAATTAATTCAATTCATTATTCCCGCCTTATTCATCGTTGGTTTTTTTTCCGCGTTAAATGTGGAATATTTATTTCCAATATTGTCTCGTGTCAGGGTCCAATGTCACTACACTACTCTCCCACCAGAATCAACGCGATGTTGTTTCGATACCGTTTTGAGTGTTACCAAGTATAATAGGTACATATTTTGTGTGTAGAAATATTAAAAACAATCAATATTGTAGAGGTGCTGGTACAGACATTGGTTTAAATTATGAAATCAAATAACGTTTATGTCAGGAAGTTGTTCATATGAGTTGATTTCCAATCGCGTCTGGATTAGTAGGCTAACTGAAATAACAAAAGTGTTACTGTGGAGAAGAATTCCAACTAGTGTTCTAGTTAGTTCGATACGCTTTATTTAGTTATGGGGAGATTTTCTCGACCTCATTTTTTACTTGACCGTGATAGAATTTAGTAATACTACTAATACATATGAATTGTTATCAAAAATTTTTAAATGCGTGAAAAGTGATAATTATGCGAATTTTGGACAGATAGCTTGCAGAGAGTCGTTAAACATGAGTGTATCCATTAGAGACATGCTTAAGCCTCAATATTCTGATTTGCCGTGGACTATTTATTTATATTCATACCTACCGGCTGTTAGTGCATACAAGTTAGTTGCAAGTATACAGTTTAGCATAAGGCGGAATACAACGTAATCGAGTTATAGTGATTGCAAGTTATTGAAATCAACTAAGCCTGTGTGCCACATTTCTAGGTGATGTGACGCTGCAAGATGTCTTCCGCTAAATAAGTTTTTACAGGATGATTACCATTGAGTGATGCTCATGTGATTATCAGAGGGAACATAAGTTGTAACCAAGGGGAGTACATTCCCAACTCATGTCTAAGATAATGGCTTGAACCTTAGTCAGTGTTGGGGTGAATTTGAAATTGATGTTTTCAGTTTGTAGGAGATTGGCTCGACTGCTTATACTGATTATTTGCATGCATGATTGCGTCGCTAAACCTCCAATCAGACTGACAAGGTTTTAAGATATTTACTCAATGGGCAACTGATATAGGAACATACTGTAATCATCTGTAGTGGATGAAGATAATGAGAAAACGACACTATTTAATGATAATTGTAAGTTGATTTGTTGGCAGATTTTGTTGATAGTTTCATCAATTTTATCAACCATATTACGTGACTGTCAAGTCATGACAATTCTTTATGACTATATCCTGAAACCATTATGTTTAACTAGTTATACTGTTGATTGAGGAGTGGCCAGTTGAAAATAGGTATTGTTACTTCGGATATTTCTAAAATAGCAGACGTTTGTAGCGTTAAAAAATTTGAGCTGCTGGATTATATTATAAAGTTCAATTTAAAAATGTTCGTCCATACAATGTTAGTTTTAGTAGTAGGCTTCAGGGTTTTGACTTTAAATGTTTGTTTAGCCAACAACTACCTGGAAGTTTAGTTATTTTACTATTGCATTATGATAGCAACTAAATCTGTAACTTTATTATCTAAACTATGTTCGTCTTTTTAGGTTACTAATATGGTAGACCGATTCATAAACCCAGAAACGTATAGCAATAATGACTATGACGGGTTTAGTAAAAAATGTTAAAGGCGATTCAGATGATTTTAAAATTTAAGACACCGAGAAATAATTCAATGCATGTACGGGCCAGGTTAGCATGCAGTTTGGTGAGGTTTATATCAATTTAAAAATAGTAAACATGGCCAGAAAAATAATCTTAAGGCTAAGAAAACTTATGGAACATTAGGTAGGGGTATGATGAGTTATAAAATTTACAAATACGTGGCAGAAGCAACTGGAAAAAAAGTTTTTAAACAACACACTTTTTCTTAATAGTATGTTGCAGTATAAAGCTATTGAATATTTCTTATGCCAAGGACGTTTTGGGAGCGGTTAGTGTGATTTTTATACGACCAGTCGGCGAAAATACATACATGTTTAGTGCCAAAAAATCATCCAGCAAAATTGTTAGACTCGCCTGGATTATTTTCGATAATAAGATTATTCAGTAGACGACATATATAAAGCCATTCTAAGGAGTTGTAACGATCCAAAAGCATCCACAATAAAACACGCATTATGGCAATGAATTCCAGAGAAGCTTGGTGTTGTTGACGTTTTTATCACTTGCTCGAATCAGAACAATTGAATGAATCCAGATAATTGTGTGATTGTCATTGAACAAGCAATCTAAAATGACCTTATAATTGCGAAAAATGTATAGCTTAAACTCACCGTAAATTTCTGGAGTACTGTTGAGTGGCAATGGAAATCGAGAATGGGAAATTAGGCAGGCAGTGGTCGAAAGAAAATTTATAACAGGATAGTGTATAGTTTAAAACAGAATGAGGCGTTGTGTGAAGATACAATATGAAGAACTAGATCCAGATAACTATTTAGACCTTGCTTACGTTGCTAGTCAATGCATATTTAGGTTATTTACAGGTCATATTTGCTAGAGCTCGGGCTCACCAATGTGGGATTATTTATTTCCTATATATCATAGTTTTCTTCAATATGAACTTATTATATCTGACATTGCATGATTCCGTACAACTACCTATTCAAATTTTTGTGAAACTGGTCTGAGTAGTTCTTTAAAAAGTGACTAAGTAGTGGCTCCACTTTCACGCATCCTATCCATACGTATGTCAAAGTGCTTAAAACTTTTTGTAGACATGATATTTGGTTTATCCCGGCAGTTTCGACTCCATACTCAATAAAGGTAAATTGGTCGAGAATTTTACTTTCGATACGGCAGTCGATCAAAACACGTGAAATCCTTAAAATCAACTCGAAAATTGATGGAACGAATTTGATGAAAGTCATGAAGTCTAGGTAAAGTTGAAATTTTCTTCAAATGTAGAAATAGATAGTTATTATTCGGCTGCAATTAAACGCAACTCAATTTCGTAAATGTGCTCTTCAGCTTAGCAAACAATCAGAATGAGGCGGGAATCATAATATCCGCCATCTTTGTAAGCAATGGCGGTTGGCTCTCTTCGTTCTGTGCTTCTTTCAGCGGCGAGACTCGAATTTAAGGACGAGTCAATCAGAAGCGTTTGAGCCATTTCAAGGTCATGGAGCAAAGTTTAACGCATGGTGCTCACGTACGATCGGTTTACAGCGGATTTTAGAGAAGAGGTTATTATTGAGGGGCTAAAAGAGATGGGACTACTACGAAATTCTTATACGTGTGACTGCGGTTCTGAAACGACTGCAATAAAGTCTGCATACCACAACGGTTAGATTATATTCCGTTGTCCTTCATGTTGGAGGAAAACGTCTGCTAAAACGGGGACTTTCTTTGCTCGATCGCGACTGAGATTGAGACAGATCATGATAATAGTTGCAAAAAGGGTTATAAAGACACCAGTAACACTGGCTGCGGCATTCGCAGATGTTACTGAAGCCTCAGCAGTCCAGTGGTATGAATACTGCCGTGACATATGCGCAGATAAATTGACAAGTATGCAGCAATCATTTGGAGGAGTAGGATGTATCGTAGAGATAGATGAAACGGTAGTTAGAAAGAGAAAATACGACAAGGGACGTAGTGTTAAGGAAGATTGGGTAAGTGGCATTTTCATAATTATACTTCACAGGTACTTGGAATTTACGACAGATCAAGTCGAAAGGGAAATTTCCAGAAGGTCACAAACTTTCAAGCAACAACAATGATACAAATCATACAGGAATATGTGCTACCGGGTACTACAATATATACGGATGACTGGAGAGCGTATCGATGTCTTCATAGACTTGGATATGTTTACCACGTCGTAGTCCACAAACGTCATTTTGTTGACCCAACAACCGGCGCTCATACGAATAACATTGAAGCCATGTGGTCACGATTGAAGGACTTTTTAAGACCATATCATGGCTCCAGAGGTCGACTATTATGGAGCCATATGGACGAATTTTTATACCGTATGCAATATGATTTCAAAACATCTGAACCTTTATCCAATCTTAAAAAGTTTATAAATCATGTAAAAGAAGTATATCCACTGTAATTCTTTAGTTTCCTCTAATATATTTTTACTTTATACTAACTGTCTTCTGATTGGCCAATATCCTCAAGGTCACTTAAAATTCGTTCAAAGGTCGTCCCAAAATTAGAGTCTCGCCGTTCTTTTCAGTTTCAGTTTCAGTTTGGAAAGGACAGGAGGCTTGATGGCCTGTGTTAGTCCTGGCAATTGTGTTCTCTCAGTTGATCCAACTTTCTTTTGAAAGAATCTACGGATGGAGCTTCAACCACGTGTTGAGGTAATGAATTCCACTCGCTGATGATTCGGTGGGAAAGTCGATAATCAGCTGACAAGTAATTTGTTCTGGGCTTGTGAACGTTTTTGGAGTGTCCTCGTAAATTGTCTGTTTTGGAAGACAGGAAAAATGAGGGCATATCAGGTGCAAATTTATCACTAAGCAATTTGAAAACTGTAATCAAGTCGCCTCTAGTTCTACGATATGACAAAGGGAATAGGTTTAGCTTGGCCAGTCGAGCATCATACGGAAGCTTCGCTATTCCTGGAATCAGCTTAGTTGCTGTTCTCTGGACCTTTTCCAAAAGCTTACTGTCTTTTTTTAAGCAGGGGCTAGCCGCTTGTATGCAGTACTCAAGTTTAGGACGTACGAACACTGTGTACAAAGTCAAAAACGTTTTAGCGTCGACATGAGTAAAAGCCCTACGTATTGACCATAAAGTTCTAAAAGCTTTGGCGGCTATTGCACGGCAGTGTGCAGTAGTCTTCATGCCTTGGCTAACGATGACTCCTAAGTCATTATGTGTCTGGGCAACAGGTAGCTCAGTGTTATTCATCGTGTATGTATCTGAACCTTGATGACCGATATGCATCACAACACACTTGGAAGTATTTATCGGCAGTTGCCATGTATGAGACCATTCGGATAATTTCTTCAGGTCATTTTGGAGTTCTAAGCTATCACCCTTACATCGTATCGTCCTCCATATATTGACATCGTCAGCATATAGCAAGACCGATGATGATAGTAAGCGAGGAAGGTAATTTACATACAAGAGGAATAGCACTGGCCCTAAAATTGTACCCTTGGGCACTCCACTAAGCACAGTTTCCCAGCTAGAGGATGATTCAGTGTCCGGGTCGTACCTAGTCGCTTCTTTCACATGTTGCACTAGGGCACATGTTATAACCACGTCAACTAGTTCCTGCTCGAAGGAATTATCTGATGATTCGGTTCGCAGATTTCCCCAGTCTAACATAGGTGCATTAAAGCCCCCTAGGATTAGACATCGACCACTTCGCGACCAATTTTTGAGCCTGTTTAACAGGACATCATTTACCTCACAGCTTGGACTGCGATAGACCAAACCAATTATCAGCTCTTGTCCCTTGAATTTCAAGCGGCAACTAATCAATTCACACGTCCCACTTTCATGGGATACACTATCAATAGTGACAAACGAGACAGCATTCCTAATGAATAGATCCACTCCCCCTCCTTTACGCTTATGTATTCTGTCGGTCCTTACTAAAGTAAAACCCTCAAAATCGAGTTCCATATTATCTATAGACTGTGTCAGCCAGGTTTCTGTGACTGCGATTATGTCTGGCTCTGTAGAGTCAATCTGTTCACCTAGTTCCGAAAGCTTATTGAGCAAGCTTTGGGCATTAGTGTAACAGATCCATAGCCTATTTAAGTGGCTTCGTGTTTCACCCAGAGTGGCTTCGCGATCATTCTCTGACGAAGCCTCACAACCCGAAAATTTACAATTTTCAGGTCCTTTTCGCCAGCGTCTAACCTCATTTGTAGTTCTTTTTCGGCTTCCCGTCTTTTTAAACGGTCTGCCAACGGCAAGTCCTTTCGGATAAAAACTCCCGAACCCTTCAATTTACGTCCATTCTGTAAAATTAAGTCCCTTTCATTCGAAGATTTGAAAACTACTTTAAGCAGTCTAGATTGATTAGGCTTCAAGTTCGCTAAACTTACTAGTCTATACACCTTTAGCAAGGTGACTCCGGAGATATTTTGAGGCATAAGTTGATTATGTAGCTGTTTTATCAGGACAATGTCATGCTTTTGGTTCGGAGCTTTCTCTCTCCTTGATCCTATGAAAAATGACTGATCTGTTACTGTGATCAGCCTTCGGTTTTTCGACTACTTTTGTGGGGGCAGGGTTCCCTTTTATATCGTTTTACTGTTTCTTCCTCACAACCTGTACCCATTCGTCAACGTTGCTTGGAGAAGCGACCACAGTCGCGTCAAACATACTGTGGGATTCCGGAGGGTTTTCGATGACTTGGGAGGTCAGGTTTGGTGTCCCTTTAGAAACTGATCGAGCCTTGAGTTTGCGGCTTCTATGTGTTTCTTTCTGGATACCATTTTGAGGACGTGGGACAGAAAGAACATTTTTTCCTTGGGTTTTTTGTGCGGACAGAACTCTTTGAGGACTGTTCTCCCTCCTTTGGTCGGTGCGAGTCATCTGCTTTTGAACTCACTTTAGTTTGCCTCACGCCAATTTGCGTGTCAACGGAGCGATTACTTGATGATGTGTCGCAACCACTCTTGCCAAAACATTTTTTTAGCAGCACTTACCAATGAGATGGCCTCGGTTAGCAAGCTGTTAGCCATAAAAAGGAGCTGGAGGGCTATGGTCAGAGAGTAAAAGGGTAAGTGATTATTATTGCTGTTTTCAATTTTCATAGATCAAAGTTTGGTGGTCGCAAGGCCATGTTTCGTTCACGGTATGCTGTGAACCGGTTCGTCATATCGAAAAGACTTTATCGCACTCTTCGCAGTAAAATTCACACACTCAGTACACTTTTCTGACAGACGAAGGTGCAGGTCCCATTAAGGCAATTGATAGATCAAGTTGATGAATTAATACGCATGGGGCGTCTGGCTACAGTTTCCGCACTTGGTAAGTCCACTGGTTCTCTGGAAACCAAAATCTAAGTATTTATAAATGCATCTATCAAGCTAATACTCGTAATATCTATTTCAGATAATCAATGAACACAATTCTCGTCATGTGCATCTGCTGCGTTGCCAGTTTTTGTTAATACCTCATTAAACAAAAGTATTGTATTCACTAAATACAGAGTTTCTTGTTATATTTGGTATAAGGGGGTGAAAACATTTAATGGGTCTGTAGTTGTGTTTCGACGAGCGCGTACCCTCACGATTCTAGTGACCCGTCAGTGTAGCTAAGGTATTGATTGGAAATCCGACAGCATCCCAATAAACAACTATGGCTTAAACGGGTACACATAAACGTACTACTGCCACACATCATGGCGGCTAAAATAGGTTATAAGCAGGCCCGGACTTTGGTGTTTCCCGTTGCCTGCTTATCATATGGTATTTCAACCAGAAACTAAGATTACAGGCAGGGGCTGTTGAGATGTGTAACTATGTCAACTGTCTTAACTTGAAATTACTACATATCAACTAGGTGCTGATAGGCTCGCGTTTCACCAGTTTCTTTCAACGGTTAACTAGATAAAACGAAAGAGCATCAATTCTATAGATTTATTCACGAACTTTAATTAACAATGGGATATGAAACAACTATTTACACCAGGTTCCAAAAAACATTGTAGCATTGGTAAAGTAAAGCTGCAGTAGTTGTTTCTTTTCAAACGACAGGGTATAAGAAGTAACTCCAAAACACTGGAAGTGGTTGTGAGACTAAAGTGGACGTCCGATATGCTTTTAATAATCTGCTGTTACTTGGGTCTCGCATAAATTTTCATAGGGCCATAGTTATAAAGTTGAATGATCTTGTACGATCTGTGACGGCTCATTCCTTTCACATTCTAAATAAAAGATAGTAATGAATTTAGTCAAGAATGTTGAAAAGGTAAATAAACAAATTACGTGTTTCTAAGGAAAGAATTTATGCAGCTGTGATTTACCTCGACTTCATAAATATCAGATCACACCAGCTAATAAAACTTGTGCAAAGTACAGCATCGCACAGCTTTTATTATTTTGCTCCCACTTAAGTATTCCCATGCATCTGAGTCCGGTTTTACAGGAAGATATACAAGTTGATTTAGTATCTGGCAAACTAAAAGTTCCAGTTGTCAAAGACTGTTAACGCTTGTCCTCAGCCAGCAGTATTTAAGTAAGACAGAACACTCCTCATCTAAGACTGTATACTGCTGTTTTGCAGCCAAATAAAAGCTCAGACACTTAGCTATCCTGCTACCGATGTTATTGCTGGGGAAATCGTTTAATGACAGTGGTCTTGAAACATGGACAGTATTAGACGTACTGTCTAGAAATAAACACCAAACGTACTTAAAACTATCAAATAATGTATGATAGCAACAGTACCAAAGGCCTTTTTTCCCTATTTTTAATCAGACTGTTTTGAATCAGTATACAAATTAGAAACAGGCAGCTTTACTTAATAAACTGATCTGTTTCGTTACAGGCTTCAAGCAATATACTTAAGTATACCATAATTCTTTCGACTAAACTGAATTATACGACAACCAAGAATACTAAACTAAGCAAGTGTCATAATTATTGTTTCATTTGCACAGACATGTTGCTAAAAGTAGTTGAATGGACATAATTCAGCCGATAAAACCAAAACACGAAATATAGGCCGGTCGAACATACCTAACAGAAGACAAAGGATATATATATATATATATATATAGCTTTCAGACTGATGACAGTCAGTTGTTCATTAAAACATAATTCACAGTACAACAAACCTTCCTTTGGTAACATTATGCACTGACGGTCTATCTGGAAACAATCAACTATGAGATTAAACTCACTATGACTTGGGATATCACCTCAGAGTGCAATGAATGTACAGTGTAACGTAGTCAGACGTGGCGAATAAATATGATGACCAGAGCAAAATTAACAACATAATCTAGTTATTTAATTAAAAATACATTATGAAATGAGAAAATCTGTGGTTACTTGAACGCACAGATGACTCTGGGCGATACATTAAGTTTACGTGGTTGCGTTGCGGATAAATTCACCCTTATTATTCTCATCAAGTAAGGGAAATACATTGATTGAGGTGAACTCAGTAAAATTCTATATTTCAGGTGAAAGAGGACACTTGTTTTCGGCCAGTAAATTCAATTCACTTTGACGTTATAGATACTTAGTGTTAATAAGCCATCGAACTTTTACACTACTGCTCATCATCAAAAACTTTTCGTTATTGACGCATCTTTAGTAAAAGGAAACTTAGAGAGATTTACGACCATTCTGGATTATTAAAAGACATCAAGCACTCATTCTCATGATTGAACCAGGATTCCAGAAGATTGGAAATCTTCAAATACAGACACAGTCAGTTTAATTTATTATAAAGTCATTGTGACTTAGTATCAAAATACAAATGAGTTGCGTGCTTTAGCAGAAAAAATGCTACATGACAAAGCTGTTGTTGATTTTCTTAGAGGATCTGGAATCAGATCTGGGTGATGCGGCAAGCAGATTGCTAATGCGATGGCCTTAAATCTCAACAACAGGTCACAATTTACAACCGTTACTGGCAATATGCAAGGAGATAAAATATTATGAGAACGAAATATTTGGAAAGCGGTAGCTTTTGGAATTATACTACGGATTATTAACATATGTATATTTTTTTTGTGTAATTATTAACTAACCAGATTTTCATATGTCTCTACTCGATGTATTATGAGCATTTCTTCGATCCATTGACTATAAATATGAGTTTTACCATTCGTTATTTGTTGAAAGTTGATTAATCACTTTTTTACATACTTTGCTATTTACGTACAAATTATGAACCTCAACTAGGGGTTTGTTGTGGTCAGATGATTAACATCCCTACTTGTGGATGAAGTATAGGGACCGTTCTCTGTTACTTTGATATGTTGTTGGAACTAAATACTGAGATGCAAAAAAGGCGTGCATTCTTATCCAACGGACATTTCAGCTGCCTCGTGACTAATTATTTTTAGCTGTCGTCTGCCGAAACGTATAACTGGATAAAGCTTGGGACGTTAGTCTGCAGATAGATTGAGGTACAGACAAGAAAATTCTGGGAACATAACAGAAAAGATTTCCCGCTTAACCTATGGTTATTAGAAAGAGAATACTACTTGTAGAAAATGTATATGAGCTACTCACCGCTGACAGGAACTGTGTAAAGAGTAAGTAAGTCTCCTTTAAATAACTAAGGAGTCACTTAAGGGTTTCATTTTATTAGACCACCCGTGTGTAAAGCCGTGCGACCATTTTAACAGTTAGAACTACAAAATTGTGGTGATACCTATCGAAAGTGATGATGACGACACCTAACTTTTGTTGTGGGAGAAATGACGTCTAACTTATATCCGCAGGTACTGAGGAGTAGTACTCTATATTGTTAGTGCTCTATCAATTCGCCTATTATTTATGTTTTTGACATTCAGATTCAGAAAGATCAGAACAACAAATACGATCTTCCGTATCAAAAAATGTTTTCTTCCTTACCATATACAGAACCTACAGGTTAAATTGTTCATTACTTCTGCACACAATTGTATTGAGTTTTGAAGAGCGCTCAACATACATTCAAGGTCATCGTCAACTCAACTAGTCGTGCCATGTGTGTGTGTAAGGCTTGTTATTCTCTAAAGTTCTTTGCTAGGTTTAGAAGCTTTCAAAGATTCCCTCAAGTATCACTTCCCTGGGTTAAATGAAGATAGTCTTAAGTATGTCTGACACTAATTTTATGTCATTTTTTCAGTTTGGCACTGAAGGGTATCGCTGGAAAAGACGACCTCCAAGTAAGTACCCAGCTTTTCACACCCTAAGAAGTAGACTTATAATTGGGTTAGGTTTGCCACAGCCTATCTCCAACCAGAGTGTGATTTTGTCTGGGCTGGAAAGGAGATTGACAAAGCACTTGTTAATTCCACGTATATCAACGGCAGTGAGTTTTCCTTATCCGATTTAGCTATTTGGGCTTTTCTAGAAAGTAAGTTCACGGAACAATTTTTCTGCTTTGTTTTATACGTACTATGGCACCCTAGTCTCTAATTCTTTAGCTGTGCTTCGTTATATTATTGCAGTATTACTAGGTGGTTACGGAATAAAATGCGAATTTCGTATGTAATTGGTAAATGACGTTACCTTCAAGAAGTACTGCGAGTGGTAGCCCTGTTGAGAAAACACCAGTTTTATACACTAGTAGTGCTGATGGGACTTTCTAAATAGTATAAGATTTTTAAAACTCATAAGAACAATTCCGTCGCCTTCGTGTATAAGTCGACGGTCATTATTATTGCTAACGAACACACGACTATGCAACCAAAAACTTTCCTTCACTAGTTCTGTCAGTAGCTGTGTCATTAAGCCCCACCTGTCGGAAAGTCATAGTTTGAGCCTCCCTGTAAAACCATTTACAGTAGAGAGTATTTATATTCTAAACAAGTACGACAAACCTGAACCGTGACGATTGTATGTTTTTGTGCGAATATTCTCTGTCAGTAAGAGGTTATATAATTGGTTTCTCTATAGTCTACCTAGTGGCCTTGATTTGTACTTAGTAGTTTAAGAATGAGATTATCGATATGTTTACAAAAGGCTCATGCATTGTTAATGTCTATGAAACAAGCGTTTAAGCTGTATCCATTTTCTCCTATAAAATTCAATGCATTTTGTAGAAGCAGTAACTTCTTAATTGAAATGTTTGTTAAATGCTGACCTAATTAGACGGAGCTTCGTGTTTTTGGTCATATATCTTTGGAGCGTTGTGTGAGTAATACTAAGATTAGGCATATCCTGCTTTTCAGAAACGCTAAATCTTCCGATAAAGCTGTAATCCGTCATCAGCTCTAATTAAGATAAGCCAACCACACCATGACTTCATCTACTTTGACGTCCCATACCATCTAGCACGCTAGTTGGTTGACGAAAAGCAATAAAAAGTCAAACGCTAGGATTTGGTGTATGATATCGTTGACTTATTATTATTATTATTATTATAAGCTTTATTCAACATTATATTTGTGGTACACTATTGAATTCTCAGCATAAAGTATTTCAACAAGTTTCTTTTTCTTATATCTTGATCGATCCTGACGATAAATACTGAGTGATGGCCAGTTAGATGTTAGGAGTTCGATAATCGACATCTGAATAATGTTCATTCGTTTCAATGCATATTGCAAGCCACCATGATGTCTCTGGTTGTACCTTTTTGTAATCCCTACAGCGAAAGGTTGTAAACTTTTCGTAAACGCGCCTGAATAGGTTGTGAGCTCAATAGACATAATAGTGTGTTAAAACAAACAAGAAAACAGATAACTTGACGAAATATCTAGATGGGAGGAACAGGTAGCCCAGATATTCAAGCAGGCCGCGTTGTTGGTCTAAGCTATTATGTGAGGCTCAGACTTTTTATTTAAGGTCCGCGAATTAGTTGTAACCCATTGTTGAAGAATTTAGGTGATCTGGCTCAAATTCGATCACAGTGACATGAATGGATTCATTGTTCTTATTCCCTTGGATTTTGGGCTTCAATGTCGTTTTTACTCTTCACTATCAGTTTTTTTAGTCCCAAAACCTATTGTGAGTTCATAGTTACTTCTAACAAAGACAAAACACCAAAAAGGATTGGACCACTTCTAACCATATTTTGTGTTCAGTTTTTCATTACTGATGGTGTTAATATGACCTCACTTTGTAGTCAATTTTCTGTATCAATGTGACATGATAACACAAGTGAATGCATATTGTCGGCGGCTTTAATTTGTAATTAAGTGATTAAGATAGTGATATGTTTCCATACATATAATCAGCTTTCTGCTCTTTTAAGTATTTCGTTATGATATAGGCTTAGGCTTGTTAATTAGTAACAAACTTGCTCGTTTGTTGCAAACTTAAATGTAGGGAGTATTATTACTGGAATAAATATTTAGTCTGGTTTTTTATTTTTTGAATTTTAAAGTCAATCCGGATTGGCACAAGCTCAATGAGTCGTACAAAACTGATAGCTCTGTAAAGTCGTTTGCTAATCTTAAACAATACTATGATCGTCTTGTAACCTTACCATCAGTTCGCAAACTTAAAACGGAAATCTATGAATCACGGCTCCAGCCAAAAAGCGTTTCATTTAGTTCAGAGCCATCTAGTAATACTGTTGGTAAAACTCATGCGTCTGATATGCTATTTGAAAAGGGAGGAAAGTTCGGTGAACTCCCTGGTGCGAAAGTTGGGGAAGTAGTTGTTCGTTTCCCTCCGGAAGCTAGTGGATATTTACATATTGGACATGCCAAAGCAGCGCTTCTAAATCAACACTATAGAGTAAGAAATTCTGTTTATTGTTTATTTTTCAAAAGATTGTTTAGCTGAAAGGAATATTAACCCAGTTATATAGATAATTTATTCTCGAATGCAAGCTTTTAGTTCTCTAATAACGAAACTTAGTATTATTTAGAATCAATAAGCCGGAAAAGTCAAGTGACAATTTTTACCTTTTTATAAGAACTTTCTTAGGATTGCTACTATCTGCTTCACTCAACAATTTTCGTAACATCTCTTTTTACGTTTTGATCCAATAACCCACCTTTAGCATTCATCATTTGTTTGACTTAGTAATTAGTTTATGTCTTCAAGCCCTTATCACTTAACTCAACGTTATCACTAACCCTCACAATATCCACTCGATCATAGCTGTCTTCGAAGCATTGCTCGTATATCCTGGGGCCACCAAGTAAGTAATGTAGTTGCTAGGAAACGGGTACCATTTAAGGATGGCAAATCAATTGAAGTAGTGAAACTTCATGGCTGGGACATGTGTTACGTATGCCCAACGACCGACTGCCCCCCACGTGCGATGTTTTATGGTGTAGGAGTAGGTTGGAAGAAAGCTAGGGGCGGCCAGACCAATACATGGCACAAATCCATGAAGTCACTGACAAGTGGACTGAACCATGTTGGTAGATGTAGACTACCTGGTCGGGGTCCGCGAGACGATAGCAACCGATGGTTAGAAACCTTAAGTGACATGGCTTAAAATCGTTTGCAGTGGCGCAGGTGCATCCACTCTCTGTGTTCTCTCAAACTCTAATCTTCTGTATTCTTCATGTCTTTTATTTTTCCAAATCCATTCCACTGGACTATACTCCTTAAATAACATCTTCAAACTCTAATGTTTCCGATAATTGCTTATACTTTTACTACCTCTACAACTACGGGATTAGAATCGACAACTTCATCTCGGTGATAATGTGGTATGGCAACTCGAACTGATGTACGTACGTACGAAGTTCTACGTTGTTACTGACTGATTCACTGACTCACAATAGTCATAGTTCTATAACCTTATCAAATGTTGGGGTATATACTGATGTAATGTAAGGTTCTAGTGTATCTTCTGTGTATGTACTTTTATTGTTTTCTTTCCAGGATATTTTCAAAGGTCGTTTGATATTACGTTTTGATGATACTAATCCTGATAAAGAAAAAGAATACTTTGAAAAGTCGATTCTTTCAGATCTTCCTCGAATCGGTGTCACATGGGATACCATATCGTCAACTTCTGATCATTTTGACGAGATGTTAAAACTGTGTGAACAACTAATCAAGGAAGGCAAAGCATATGTTGATAACACAGACATGGAAACTATTCGTGTACAAAGGGAAGCACGCCAAATGTCTGCTTGTAGAGATAATTGTAAGAGTAATCTCTTTGAATTCGTTTAAAGTCTTTGTAAAAGTATATTGCCAAAATTGTTTCCAGCAATCTAGTTTCATACATAGTAGTAGTACCTATGCAAACATCAGCTAAAGTTTTGTTTACTAACAGTCTTTATAACTGATTTACTAGGTAATCTAACTTTTTTGGTCAAGTTTCATTTTTCTGATTATTGACTACATTAAATTTCGTTTTCACATAAAGATCAATTTCAATGTAATAAAACAGGTTAAACGTAGTATTGTAAATTTGGACGACAACTTAGGTGTACCGTCACGTAGTGCATGTGGGTAATTTCCATTGGCTAGTTTCCACCATTGTTTTCTACTTCCATTAAATTAGTTTTATGTAGAATCAGTTTGCTGAATTATTTTCTTGTTGTATTCTTAAATGTGTGTAGCTTCGAAAAAGTCGGTGATACACATTTCACTATACACCATTCACCATAATTTATTCCATGTAAAAATCGATTTCAACTGTGCATAATAATTTGTACTGTTCGATTTAAAATAATTAGTCTCATGTTGAGAACGTTCATTTGAAAAGACTATTGTTTCTCATTTAAGGTATTTTGTCTTCGAGTACCACTCATCGTATGTAAATTAGGAGTAAATAAGCACTGCCACTCAAACACACAAATAGGGAAAACATGACCTGCGTATTTAGTAAGTCTTAGTTCCTTTTTCTAGGTATTTCAGTCTCTTATATCCAGTCTGATCTTCGTAACTTATGATTCATGTGATTAACTACTGGACTACTTTTCTGATTGATATCTGCCGGTTTGGTTTAGTTAGCCATAGCTCAATCTAAGTTTTAAAAATTTTACTTTCTGTTCTGTAATTTATCACTTAGCTATCGAACAAAATTTGGCTTGGTGGGAAGAAATGAAAAAGGGAACGGAACAAGGACTAAAATGTTGTGTACGTGCTAAAATTGATATGTCTTCTAATAACGGTGCTTTACGTGATCCTACAATATATCGTTGTAAAATAGAACCACATGTTCGGACAGGTTCTAAATATAAGTAAGTTAATATGTAAACGTGTCTACGTCACTTTTAAAATACGGTTTTCTATATTTTTGTCTTAAGTGTAGTGTTGCTTTCAGTAAGCATTTCATCATAGTATAAAATAATTCTCATCTGGTGGTTATATATTTAAAAAATTTTCTATTTCGTAGACAGTGCACTTGTACACATATTGACTATCAATTTATATGTAGTCTGTGTGATATCGAACGACGTTACCATCTTTCCTGGGACTATAATGTGTAAGATAAGTAATCAGTATAAGGAATGTAATTATTCAATACTAATGAGAGTATAAAGCGTTTTTCATTATTGTTAGATTTACGACTGGAACTACTGTTGTGATCTATTACGGTTGACAAAAAGGATAAATATTATAAAGCATGGACTAATCCCTCACAACAGTTGAAATGGTCATTTTCCTTTAGAGCCATTTAGCTTTTATCAGGGCCCATAATAACATAATGTTTGTTTTTAAAATTTGTTTCATGTATTAAAACATTCAGAGAATACTTTATTATCACATTTATTTGAAGAAAATAGATTAGTGAAAGTGATTGTATGGTATTGTTTGTGTATATGGAAATTATTTGTCGAGAATCGAATTTCTTTCAGTATTTAATGCTAAAGATTTTCAATAAGTTCAGTATTTCAGATTTTAGAATGAAAGATGGCTATCCTAATGAAAGTAATATAGTTTTCCTTAGGAAACAATCTTTAAATCACATGTTGATAATCATCACAGAAAAAACGGATAAAATATTTTATTGTTAACTGTTATTCTTTCCTTCAAAAGAGTGTATCCGTTGTATGATTTTGCTTGCCCAATAGTGGATAGTATTGAAGGCGTAACCCACGCTTTACGAACATCTGAATATAATGACAGAAATGAACAGTACGCATGGATATGTAAAAGTTTAGGTAAGCGAACAACTTTTTTTCTAAAAAAAACTGATAAAACTTCTCTTGCTCATTGAAAAATTTTATCCCCTTCAAAAGACTTTCAATTTATACCAATACACAGTTTGTATTTTTATTTTCATTGCTCAAATCATCTATAGAAGTCTTCAAAACTTGGGCTTAATGTCATTGAACCGAGTCGTCTAGATACAAAAGAAAGTTTTTTAGACGATTAATAAAAGCTAGATTTTCATGATAAATTCGATTTATAACCACAATACCGTAAATTTTTTCGTAAAAAAGGACTTTGAGGTTAGAAAGAAAGTAGGGTTAGCAAACCAAAACCATGACGTTGATCTATGAAGTCATTGATCTGAATTATGTTGATAAATATGAACTACTCCGTTAGAGTCAGTGATTGTCGTGAACACTGGGTCAATTGACTGAGAAGCAACCGCAACGGCACAGATGCATTCACTCCCTAATTATGTGTTTCAAAATTGTTTTATGCTCTTTACTCATTCTTCCTGGAATCGTATTTCGTGTCTAATTTTATGTGTACTATCATCGATAATTTCATTTCTTTTAACTGATGTAGTGCAGTAACATAGTGATACATAAGCTTATGCCGGGTCCAACGTTGATTATTGCCGATTGATCAACTGACTAACATTGTGATAATGATTTGATTCGATTAATTATTTGAACCGGTATAGCATAATTTCATGCCAGTTTGTGTCGTAATTACTTAAGTAGTACTATTTTATGTAACTATTGGATAAATCAATATGGAAGCAAATTATAGACTGGAATTGCATATTAAAAATCAAAAACAAAACAATATGCAACCTAGTGTTGAAGTAGTTCATATAATGACTAATTATAGCAGTGACCTTCATTATATCTGGCAAACAACCACTTTCGTGATGTAATTTGCTGTAGCGTCAGAGTATCACACATCGTATTGTTCCATAAGTTTGTATGATATTTTTTGCTAAATATATTAATAACTTTTAACTCTGTTTTGATCCAATTCTAGGTATACGTTGTCCAATTGTGATCGACTATAGCCGTCTTGCTCTACAAAATACAGTCCTGTCAAAACGTAAACTGGCATGGTTTGTAGAAGAAGGAATTGTTGATGGATGGGACGATCCAAGAATGCCTACAGTTTCTGGTATTCTTCGTCATGGTATGACTGCCGAAGGATTACGTCAATTTATTTTGGCCCAAGGGTCTAGTCGATCTTCTGCTTTGATGGAATGGGATAAAATCTGGTCATTTAATAAGAAAATAATTGAGCCTGTAGCTCCAAGAACTACTGCTCTCTTACTGGACTCTTCATATATGGGTCATAATGGTACGCCTCCGGGTCTAGTTCGTGTTTACGTTCACGGCCAAACCGGCTATACTGAGAAAAAGGTTAGTTGTGTTGACGATTCATGAAACTTCAACCTTTGTAGTGTTATTTTAGATTATGTGGTTTGAGCATTGCAGTCTCACTCATTAGATCCTGAATTCACACTCTTCATGTACAGTGCTTTGAGTAACCTTGAAAAAAAATCTGTATGTAATTGGTTATTTGCAGTAAAACTCCCTACGAAGTTCTATAAAACCTGATACTATTGCTTAGTATTAAGTAAGCATCCACTTATGGCGTCCATATAACAACAATGAACACTTAGTTTACTGATCATAGAGTTATCAAAACTTCAGGTTTTTGAAAAACTGTTTTAACTCATTAAATATTCTGAGAAAGCCTTTTTTCAAAATTAAAATTCCAGGTGCAAATCCACCCAAAAAACGAATCTCTTGGATACCGTTCAATCTTACTTGGTCCAGAAGTGTTTGTTGAGCAGGCCGATGCATTATGTTTTAAAAAAGGTGAGAATGTAACCTTCATCAATTGGGGTAATCTTCGGATAATGGATATACATAAACAAGGTCAACTAATAGTATCCATTGATGCTTGCCTTAATTTGGAAGATACTGTAAGTTATATTATATATATATATATATATATATATATATATATATAATCAAACTCCAATGTGAGTAATTCATCAAGATTTCTCATGTAGTACCGATCGAATGTCCAGTAATACTGATAAGTTTCATACTAGAAAGAAACGGCTGTCTAGTACTTCTAGGTTTTCAGTAGTGGTCTATCCAAAATCCGTTCCTAATTTAAACTGAGAATTCTACAATCTCCACAAGATTAAAACTTTGGTGGTACAAGACTGAATACAGGCGAATCCCTATATGTTTGCTTATCTTTTGACTACAACCAGATGCTCTGTGACCAACGTTAAAGATATCTTTTGAAACGCTTCCGTAAACTTAACTATACTCCGCTATAATTGATAAACTCATTGTGAATTGACACCAACTGAAATACGATACTTATTAGTGAGCTTCTTCAATGTTAAACAACAATAGCTCTGGAGGTAAATATTGTCTTGATGAACTAATTGTTGACTGATCTCGAACTCAACAGGAACCATTTTCTAAAATATATATTCTGTCTTAGATGGCTTCAAATATAATTTAGTTATAAGAAAATTCCTCAAGTACATAGACATTCGCTTTTAGCTTTTTATTTTAAGATTTAGTAAAGTCATTTATTTGAATACATCCAGAAGTGTAGGGTTGATTATGTTCATCCTCTACCATCAATAAAGCATTCACATAAACCCACTACACTGCGTGTGCATATTTCCTGCTCTTCACATATGTTTGTTATTTGTTTCTATTTAAAAGGATTACAAGAAAACACTAAAAATCACTTGGCTAACAGATCCTAAAGATTCCCACCTTCCATTAATTCCAGTTAGTTGTCTAACATATGATAATCTTTTAAGCAAAGCAATTTTGGGCAAAGATGATGACTTCAAACTATATGTTAATAAATATTCAAAAGTAAGTGACTTCGTTTGTGCAGCTGGTTTTGTGTTTGGTTACAACCCTTGTCTTTTATCTACTAACTCGGTATTTATTTATTTATTTGAACACAAATATTGGTACAAAGGGACACCTAATACACATATACCACACAGGTAATCTGATTTGTGTGTGGGCTGTGATACTGCCCAGGTGTCCAGATCAAAGCAGGTGGTTTTCTTAGGGCGCCACACCCCGAGCCTTCGACCCAAAGGTCTGATACACAAAGCAGTGGAGCAACGTCAGGAGATGCAGTCCCATGGTAACCGGTGACCAACAACTGGTTCATACACCATTTGTTCCTTCAGGATCATGGAGCCCATATGCACCATTGGTTTGGAATCAGGGTTTTCCAACTCCCCTAGGTGGACCCTCCATATCCACCAACTAGGTTGAAGCACCGAACATTCTCTTTTCGTCCTCTCAATTTCGTAAACAACTGTGATGCCACGAGAAGGTATTGAGTAGGACTTCCGTGGCAGTGGTTGTAAACACGTGGCCATGTGAGAGCATTCTGAGAGGGAGAGCTGACTCTTCCCACCCTCGGCCGTACGAGGACATTTGCGGGCATCCTGCTCATCATAATCCATATACGTTCCACATATATTTACTGAGGTATTATTATTATTCTCTTCTCACGGTGTTCTCAACAACAGATAAATTAGTCGATGATAAAGGATAATAATTGAAGTGAGTAGGAAATGTATGACACGTGCCAAGTCATCGCCTGGTTCAACATATCAGGTTAGCTAAATCGGGTAGATTTGAGTGTTGTAAAAGGTGAACAAACCATTTACTTATGGCTTTTATGTTACTTTTCTTTCGATCATTTCTGTAGTTATTATTTGGGTTTAGATTTTTAATACAGTACACTGATATACTTACAAAACAATTCGTATTTCTGTAAATATACTTTTGTCATTCATAACTCAAAACTGCCCTACTGTAATGATTTTGTGAGACTTTCAGAATTCCAGTAAAAAGGAGCTTGTTGAATCAATGTGAAATTAGTCAAAATACTGACCAAGTTGTTTCTACGGATTAAGTGTCATTTAGAATTTGAAAGAAGGGCGTAGGCGATTCGAAACAAACGCAATATTCTGAATTATTTTCTAAAGAAATACGCGCAATCAGTTGGTGAATAGTTAGAGACCTGTTGTTTATATATGCTCGTCACTGAACGAAGTAGAAACCCTATATCATAACATTTTTAGGAAAATATAATATTTTACATGTTTACATTTTAAAACAGCGCAAATCCATCAACTTTTCATAGACATACACATCATTTTTTGGAATGCTCCATGTCTACTGAAATTATATCGACTTGCTTTTTCTTCTAGAAAGAACAATGCTTACTTGGTGATCCTGACTTGTGTCATGTTAAAAAAGGTGACATCATACAGATTCAACGTCGTGGTTTCTACATTTGCGATGCACCATATGAATCAGCTTGGTAACTCATTTCATTAATTTTGCTAATTCTTTTCTTTTTAAATAAAAATTTTAATCAGTTGTAAAGAAGCATACCAAGCTGTTGAAAAGTGATGTCACATAAAATGTTGGTGCTAGACGAGTTTTTTTCCAATAAATGTTCCTCACAATATTGATATATATGCGAAGCAATAG